>ML685818.1:13142090-13181087 GCA_007922175.1 Pelusios castaneus | reverse complement strand
CACGAAGTGGGATTTTCTCCCACGAAAGCTCATGCGATTAATAAATCTGTTAGTCTTTAAAAGTGCCACAAGACTCTGTTGTAATTCAAACTAATTTTAGTAATTGTAGACATAGCCTTTGATGTTTGGAGAATTATTACCATAGATATGACTCATTAAAAATGAGACTGTTTTTGCTGGTGTGATCTTGCAGTGGAGTAGATCCCTCTTCTTACTTTTGTTACCTGAATAGCTCAGGGTCTGGAGACAAAGGAGTATTCTTAGCTCATTTACAGAGAATCTGCTTATTGAAGACCATTAAAAGCAGCATGTCCTGGGTAGTGTTAGCTACCATATAATAAAACACTGGCTTTTATGTTACTAATTACTCTGATACTCAAAGCGTCTGCTTTTCAGTGTCATACATATACATTATGTTACAGCTATAAAAAACCCATTCTCAAAATCAATGACTACTGATAGGACTTTTTCTGCAGGCTACAAAGTAGAATACAGTGTTTCTCTCTAATTCAGATTCTCTCAGATAGATAAAAAAGCCAAGTCATAGAATCATAGGGATGGAAGGGACCTCATGAGGTCATCTAGTCTAATGCCCTGCTAAAAGCAGGACCATTCCCACTAAATCATCCCAGCCAGGGTATTGTCTAACCGGACCTTAAATATCTCCAAAGACGGAGATTATACCACCTCCCTAGGTAACCCATTCCAATGCTTCACCACCCGCCTAGTGAGAAAGCTTTTCCTAATACCAACATCTACCAACCCACATGCAACTTGAAACCATTGTTCCTTGTTCCGTCCTCTGTTACTACTGAGAACAGCCTAGCTCCCTCCTCTTTGGAGCACCCCTTCAAGTAGTTGACGGTTGCTATCAAATCCCCCCTCAGTCTTCTCTTCTGCAGACTAAATAAGCCTAGTTCCTTCAGTCTCTCCTCATACATCATGTGCCCCAGCCTCCTAATCATTTTCGTTGCCCTCCACTGGACTCTTTCTAATTTGTCCACATCCTTTCTGTAGTGGGGAGCCCAAAACTGGACACAGTACTCCAGATGCGGCCTGACCAGTGCCGAATAGAGGGGAATTATCACATCCCTCGATCTGCTGGCAATACTCCTACTGATGCAGCCTAATATGCCATTGGCCTTTTGGCAACAAGGGCACACTGTTGGCCCATATTCATCTTCCCATCCACCATAACTCCCAGGTCCTTTTCTACAGCGCTGCTACTTAGCCGATCGGTCCCCAGCCTGCAGGAGGACTTTGAACTTGTCCTTGTTGAACCTCATGAGATTTCTTTTGGCCCAATACTCCAATTTGTGTAGGTCTCCCTAAATCCTGTCCCTGCCCTCCAGTGTGTCTACTATTCCCCCCAGCTTGGTGTCACCCGCAAACTTACTGAGTGTGCAATCTATCCCATCATCCAGATCATTAATGAAGATGTTGAACAGAACCTGCGCCAGGACCAACCCCTGGGGCACTTCACTCGTTACTGGTTGCCTACTAGACATCGCACCATTGATTCCTACCCACTGGGCCCGTTGATATAGCCAGTTTTCTATCCACTTTACGGTCTACTCGTCCAACCCATACTTCCTTAACTTGCCGATGAGAATGCTGTGGAAAACCATATCAAAAGCCTTGCTAAAGTCGAGATATACCATGTCAACGGCTCTTCCCGCATCCACAAATCCAGTCATCTCATCACAGAAGGCAATCAGGTTGGTCAGGCACGATTTGCCCTTGGTGAAGTCACTTAGTTAAGGCCCAGAACAGTTTTTCCCATCTGTGACATGGAGATAATGCTCACCTACCTGTGAAGTTCACCTCTTTTCCTAATATATACGCTTTGTTTTCTTCTACACCAAAAAAAAGTTGAGAAGATGAGTGAGAGAGAATATTCTTGCATTTTGGCAATAAAACTCTACATTGTGTAAAAAAGGCAACTATTGAAATGGTTTTTGCATGTTGTATTAGGGGGAGTAGGTTTGTTCATAAACCACTGTGATACTTTCTCAGAATGTCCAGAACTGTGAGTCACCTTGTTATCCTTCTGTCTCAGTGAGATTGAGAGAGAGAAAGAGATGCTGCTAAACTGTGTCAGTTCCCTGACACCCCAATCTGTTAGCCAGTCCAACAGATTCCTTAGGACTCTGCCAGTCTATTCCTGGTTTTGTTGGCAACTCTTGGTGCCCCCAGTTCCTGAACTCCCTCGAAGAGCGTTCCTCTGCAGTATCCAGCGGTTTGAGTGCTACTGGACACTTACGAAAATTGCCAAGCCTGCTGTATCTGAAGAGACTGACTGTATATCAGTCTGAGGGCTCAGCAGAGGATGTCGATCTCTCCTTAATATAACAACACTGAGATTCATTTATAATAAAACAAGAAAAAATATTTGATAGGGAACAAAGATTTAAGTGATACTAAGCAGAAATAATGGAAACAGAAAATGGTTACAAATAAAACAAAAATATAATCGTGTATTCTAGTGATTAAAATTTAACTGAGCATTTTAGAATCTATGTCTAAGATGAGCTTCTAGCTAGCCTAAAGCAACCTTTCAGCATCGGGCACCCACCCACCCACCCACAAGGTAGGAGATCCACTGTTCAAAGATACAGAGCGCAGGCCTCTTTGTCCCATAAGTGATGGGTAAACTATGCTCTCTCCTCTTCTTATAGCCAGTAAACCTTTTGACATGTATTCTTTTGAAGAGTAGCTCCAGATAAAGATCTTCTGTTACCTGCATTTTCTTCCCTGGAAGGTTGACTTTTCATCAGGTGAAGGAAAACTTATCCTAACAGGAGAACAACACTGAATATATGATTTGACCTCCTCTTTTATTTGCTGTTACAGCCTGACCTGATCCTATGTCATACACTTCCCTGCATTTAATTTCCTCCCATTCTGTAAGTTCCCCATCTTCAAAGCATCTGATGAAGTGGGGTTTTCTCCCACAAAAGCTCATGTGATAAATAAATTTGTTAGTCTTTAAAAGTGCCCCAGGACTCCTTGTTTGTTTTGCTGAACTAGACTAACAGGGCTACGCCCTTGGCACTTGATTTTAGTAAGGCACAGTCCCACATGACCTTTTCATACACAAACTTGGGAAACACTGTCTAAATTAAATTACTTTCAAATAGGTGCACAACTGGTTGAAAGTCCATACTCAAAGAGTAACTGGAGGGATGTATCTGACTTTCAGGGGTCAGTTCTGAAGCCAGTATGACTCAATATTTCCAACCATGACTTGGATAATATATATATATATATATATATATATATATATATATATATATATATATATATATATATATAAATTTGCAGATGACGCCAAGCTGGGCGGGTTAAAAGCACTTTGGAGAATAGGATTAGAATTCAAGACAATTTTGACAAATTGGAGAATTTGTCTGAAAATCAACAAGATAAAGTTTGATAAAGGCAAGTGGAAAGTACTTCATTTAAGAAGGAAAAATCAAATATACAATCATGCAAGTGATTCTGGGTGCCTTAAGTTTTTGGGTGCTAACCTAATACCTTGATTTTCAGAAATGCTTCTCCCACCCCATCCTCTACAATCAGCTCTATTTAAGATGCATCAATCTCAGAACCCACAATCATTACTCATCTTTGACTTTAACATAATGAAATAGTCATAACATGGATAATTTGTAAAAACGCATTCAGTCCTTTAAGTCCAAATTCTCAGTTGAACCATTTATAAATGGATTTATTGAGAATAATTATCTAAATGGATTTTCTCCTCTAGTGTTCCAGGCAGTTTCCTTATATCATTGACTTAGTAATTTTCATAGCTTTTTTCTTTCTTTCTTTTCCCCACTCTTGCATGGTTCCTTTCATGAAGAATCTCAAAACTTTTTACAAACAATTAAGCCTTTCAAAACTCCTATGAGTTACCAGCAGGTAAATACTAGTGATTTTTTTAAATAAAGAATTCCCTTGTTTAAATTGCTACACTCAACAGTGTAGCTAGAAGCTTACTGATATAACTGCAGTAGCATTTGTGTTCTACATAATTTTTCCCTCTGTTGCACAGGTATATTATCTTAAAAATGAAATGTGATGCAGTAGAAATATTTTTTTCATTTTACTGGGAATGTGTGACTCAGGTTCAGAAAAAAGCTATTAAACTATGAAGTACTAGAGATGTAATTTCTAGCATAAGTTTAGTGAACTATTATAGCAAAAAAGTTCATATTCTGTAAAACCATGGAGGTGTTTCCTCAGCTGATTTATATTGGCACATTGACTTCAAGGATGCTACAAACATTTATCCCATGCTTTTCATGGGATCCTACTTACCAACTCCCTGAGTGTGCTAAAGTCTGCCTTCTTGAAATCCATTGTCTTTATTTTGGTGTCCTCTCCCCTACCATTCCTTAGAACTATGAACTCTACCATTTCATGATCACTTTCACCTAAATTACCTTCCACTTTCAAATTCTCAATCAGTTCCCCTCTGTTTGTCAAAATCAAACTGAGAACAGCCTCTCTTTTTCTTTGTGTGTGCGCGCACACGTAACCTAACGTGGATTTACATTTATAGTTATATAATCCCATTTAGACAATTTTTTCTTAGAGTGACTTTTAAACATTTATTTATTATTGCTTTAACTTACATATCGGGACGTGGAAGGGGTAAGCTAACCTGAAAAATTTCACTTTTCTACCAGAATGAGTGTGTCCAAATGGATAGGTATAATGAGTAGAACTTTCTCGTTTAGACAAGGCCTTAGTTACAAAGAAAAAAAAGCAAGTGTATAGGTTATATCCCCTGGCAGCTGTTTGCTCCCTTTCTTTCTGACACTTCTCTTTGTTCAGCCTCTCAGCTTCACTTTCTGTCCACCTACCAACTTCTTCCACTCTGTCCAGAGATCTCCTATCCAACCCCTTTGGCTTGTTTAGATGTGTCCCCCATGCTGCCCATTCTTTCAGACGTTGGAGTCCATCTCATGATGAATTTTCACTGATGTTTACATAAAGTAATATTTGATCACGAATTTCCTTTGGGAGGAAGTGCACAGAATTATTTCCTTCTGATTACTTTTAGGAGTTTCTCCCTAACCTTCCAGTCTCTGTCTCTGCTGGACACAGATATAGCTAAGATGTGACCCTGTCCCAAATTGTATTAGTTTCTTACACAATAAAACTTAAGACCACAGATCCTCTGTTGCATCAGGAACTGAGAGATGCTGCAAAGAGTAGTTCTTGTATAAGGTCTTCAGTTCAACTTTAGTTTTTTACTTCAGGAGTGATGATTGCAGGGCTTAATTTCTTGACATTGGTGATCGGTGTCTACCTGTTAATGGAAAATGGTTTCAGCAATAACTGCAATGATTATAATACAGAAAAGGGAGGGTACAAAGCAAATATGCATTTCTACATGTCCTCTGATCTGAAAGGGATCAGAAAAGACCCCATTGCAAATGACTCTGCCAAACACATGTTCATAATACTCACACACAGAACATTTACCATATATTACAAGAATGATAGGATTGCAAAGTCAAACACTGAGAAAGTTAGGAAATGCCATAATTAAGGTTGCCCGGGCATCACAAAGGAACTCTGTGGCAAAGGCAGTTGTATACTGTTATCCTCCACATGTACCAGGCGATAAGAGGGTAACAGATGCACTTAGCCAATGGGTTTCACAGCTAAAGACTCAGGTTTCCTGGGTTCAATTCCAAGTTCTGTAGTGAAATTCCTTCTAGTGGTTATAGATGTTTCTGTCCCTCCAGACTGTCCCCATCTCCCTGGTTCCTTCAGTGCTTTTATTGAACCCCCATCAGATCCTGCCTGCCTTCCCTCTCTCTATCCAATTGAACGCCACTTTACTACCTGACTCCAGCTGGTACCTGCTCTGTTACTTTCCAATTCCCCCATCTTCCAGCTGCTGTTTGTCCCTGCCAGCAGGTAGTGGATCTTGGGGGGCAATTACTGCAACAGTGGGGTACAAATCAATCTTTATTGAAAAATGTAAAACAGTAAAATTTAACAATGGGGTGTATGGGGTTTGTCACAGTAGGCAATAATGGGGTGTATGGGGTTTGTCACAGTGAGTCACAATTGGTGGCTAGCGATTCTACCAAAAAAAAGCAATATGTCACAGTGGTATAGGTGTAGAGGTACAGTAAAGGCAGTGGTAACCAATGGGGTTTTACGAATATGAATGAGATACAAATGGCAGTAAAATTGCACAATAAGGGTGATTAGTGAATTTACACAAGTGTAATAGTACAGATGAGAATCAATAACTTGGTTTGTAGGACTGCAGTGGCAGGCAGTCTGTAAGAGTGTACCTAGAGGGTGGGTTAAGGAACAGGGGTGGGGGTGGGGTGAGTAATCAGTGGCAGAGGAAGAGGGAAGAGTACGGCTGCAAGGGATGCAGCAAGAGGCAGTCTGTAAGAGTGTACCTAGAGGCTGGGTTAAGGAACAGGGGTGGGGGTGGGGTGAGTAATCAGTGGCAGAGGAAGAGGGAAGAGTATAGCTGCAAGGGATGCAGCAAGAGGCACTGAAGCCCTGCAGGGCGAGGCTCAGAGCAGCCTTCAGGAGCCTGCAGGCTAAACGCAGAGGAATTAAAGAAGAAAGGCAGCCAAGGGGCTTTGGAAGTTCAGGGAGAGGTGGAAACAGCAGCAGAGGACTTGGGGTGTTCGGGGAGAGATGAAGACACAGAGGCACTTATTTAACAACTTAACAGCAACTATACAACTTATGCTAATAATGAACAACAGAAAGAAGGAAAAACAAAAAGGAGAGGAGCAATACAGCAAAACAATTATCTTTAATCTAGCTTAACTATGGCCACACAATATAACAGGCAATGGCAAACAAGTATCCCACTTAACTACCACTAAACACAGATACAAAATTCAATTCTAACAGGACTACAACTTATACAAGCTAATAAAATACAACTTAACAAAACTAAGCCTAAACCAACTAATGAAACTAAACCTAATGGCACGCCTTATACTACACCGGTCCTATTGACCAGGGGGAGCAGTCCCAGAGGCAGAGTGGTGTGAGCCCAGGGTACAGCTCCCGGGGGAGTCAGGGGATGGTGGCTGCAGCAGTGGAAACAGCTGAAAGCAGGGAGCCCCGGGACAGAGCACACGGAGGCAGAGCTTAGCAGCGGCACAGGCTTTTCTTTAAGCAGCAAGGGAACTGCGGAGTCAAACAGTTTCAGGCACAGACCAAGGAATTAACTAGAGTCTGTCTGCTGGGGAAGCAAGGCCAGCAGCTAGGACAGGGGGAGTTTGCAAGAGGGGAGCCTTACCAATTCCCAGGACAGCAGCAGGAATAGAGGCAGGAACAGCAGCAGCATCAGAGGATGCAGAGGAGGCTCAGTTCGTTTTCAATCGTCAGGAGATCTCACAGGAAAAATTCGGTGTTCGTGGGAGGGGAGTTTAAAAATGGGGGTAGGCTCAAAAATTAAACAAGAGCGGAGAAAGGGCCCCCAAAGACCCCTAGCTGATCAGACCAGGTGGCAAAGCAGGAACCTTTCTGATGTCTGACTCAAAAATGTCTGGTTTTAAAGGCAAACTTAGGCAGCTTCCCGCCAGTAACTCTGATTGGCTTCCTCTGCTACAGGGGAAGAGAGAGGGCAGGGAAAACTGCAGGTAAGCACAGAACAAGTCGGGGCAAAGATCTGAGCCACAGGTATGACTCATGCCCTTAAGCTTAACAGGCCATGCGATAAATAAATAAATCTGTTAGTCTTTAAAAGTGCCACAGGACTCTTGTCATTTAAGTCTTGCACTCCTGGGCATTGTCCACCCTACACCGAGCCAGGGTCTAAGCCAAGGAGCTAAAGGCCGCCTCCCTGGGCTGGGCAATGGCCCTTAGCAGCCTGGGAGGGGTGGCCACACAGAACAACAAAACAAAGGGAAGATAAATACAGCAGGGGGACAGCTGCAACAGACACTGTTCTCCTCCCTCTTGGTACTTGTGTATTTTCCAGCTCCATACGTCTCTGCTTCCCCTCCTGTCCAGCTCCTGCAACACTTGCTCTCTCTTCATGCTCCTATTTTCCACCTCTGTTTTCCATCCCCTTTCTGTTCCTCGTTGTTTTACATTCAAATCAGGACTCTTCCTCCTCCTTCTCCACTTTGCCGGGGCACAAAAGAGACCAGACACCTACAATTTCTAACGTCATAAGAAAAAGCAAATTAAGGATTTACCATTTTGACACACATTTCTGTTATTGTATAGTAATAGTAATATTTAGCTTTTACATATAGCATATTTTGATCCCTCTAATTACAAAAACTTAGTAAAAATTTCATAAGCTTGCAACAGTTTTGTATCCAAACTCACAAACACCAGACTATACATTTCAGAACCATGTATTTGAAGTAGGAATGTCAGATGTGTTCTGATTGTATTCTAATACAAAACTTGTGTGCCACTCACAATAGGTACGTGTGCCACTTTTGGTATGTGTGCCAGGGGTTACCAACATAGAAATAATACCCATTCACTAAATACATTTGCATGGATGTTACAGAAACTATTTAGGTTATGAATGTTTGATATAACCATTGCAGCATGAAGGCTTAAAAATTGAATGGCTTCTTTTTTGGAAAACTTGCAATTGTTTGGAAAGATCAAGCACTTTCATTCCACACTCTGTAATTTTAATTATATTCTGCTTTTGACTTGCAACTATCTCTACAGTACCTCGCTTTCTCTCTTGAACTAAGAAGTCAAGAAATCAAAGTTAAATTTGCCTGTACAACCTTAATTCTTTCCCTTGTGCATGTGCTGCGGACAGTAATACCATTATCACATACTGTTTATTAAATAACACTATATCATACAACTTTATATTCTTAGGTATGTGTGACATATTGTATGTTTACTGCTCTGTGTGTGCCAGAGATCTGTGGAAGTTATTTATATGAAAAATACACAATAAATGTTATTACCTACAGATGCCAGATTAAAGATAAATGCAAGAATAATAAAAATGTACTAATCTAGGTCATGTAATTTTACAGGATAAATTTTCTTCATAATTAACTGTCTCATCTCAGAAACTTCTTCTAGGCACAGCTGTGCTGCTTGTTGAAAGGAATGTGTACAGTCTCTGGGTGCTGACAAAATTCTAAAAACCTATATCTGCAAAAACAGGAGGCCACCCATGGTGGAGTAATTTGTAAGATTAGGACCTAAAATGAAGTTCATATTAATGAAAGCAGAATTCAGTCATTGTGTTCTGCTGACAGAGGGTCAGGGAGATTGGGCAAGAAGTTTAAAAAAAAGTTTCAGTTCTTTCAAAATGGAATTTTTGGAAAATGCCACTGCCAGAGAAAATTTCACATGTCCAGTTCCTCATTCTGATTCTGAATGGTTTTGGTGTGTGTGTGTGTGTGTGTGTGTTGGTTTTTTTTTTTTTTGGGGGGGGGGTGGGGGAAGGGAAATGTGAAAGTCTATACAGGACAGAAATTCCCTTCTTCTTCAAGTACTTGCTCATGTGGATTCCAGGTAGGTGGGTGCATCCCATGTTTACAGTCAACAGAAGACATTTCCCTAGCAGTTTTTGTTGGTCCTGTTGGATCAAAGCATGTGCCCTTCAGAGTTGTACCTCCAAGGTATCATATATAGGGCCCCGTCAACCCACCATCTCTTCAGTTCCTTCTTACTGTCCATGACAGTCTTTGTAACCATGTGTCTCTCTTGCTTCAGTAAGTATTCCTATAATGGTCTCTATTGTTGAACCTGTAATTAGTTAGATTAGATTTCATTGTTAGTTTTTAGTTAAGATTCTGGTTGCCGCTCCACTCCCCCTCCGCCCCCCCCCCATTAAATACCCCCACTACCCACTTGGGAATCAGGACTGCCTTGATCCCAAGGATTCAAATTGTGCAGGATCTCCATGGGGTGATCCACACAAATCCGGTTTGAAGTTCTGGGTGAATCACACCAGACAGATCACTGCAGGATTTGTAAAGGATTCTGTCATAGGACCAAGAAAGAAAGAAAGATTAGGGCTAAAAGAGGCAGCCTTGTATCCCCAACCCCCAGGCCAGTCAGACCCTTCACCTAGCACCTTGGTGTGGCCTGTGCCAGTCTCCATTAGGGAGCCTGCAACAGATTATCTATTGCATTTCCTTTGTCTAGGTTGGTCTGGCACAACCTACCTGTCGTAAAACCATGTTGTATTTATCCCAATTACAGTTAACCTCCATGTCGTCAGGTATTCTTTCAAAATTTGTTCTAAGACTCTGCATACAGTTGCAATCAAACTAATGTCCTGTAATTTCCTGGATCACTTTCAATTTCCTTTCTTAAACGTAAGTATCATATTTGCAATTCTTTGTCATAAGGTTTAGCCCTGAGTTTAGAGTCATTAAAAGTCCTTGCTGTTGGGGTTCCAGTTCCTGCCACTATGGAAAATAAGCTTCTCTCCTTCAACCTGTCTCCACTCAAACTCCTTTGTTTGCTGGCCACTGTATCGCTGCTGTTCTGTGTTTATATACTAGGTTAAGTACAGCCATTCTGAGGCCTAATGTCAATAGCATTTTAGTACTGGTACAGTCAAGTAATATTACCTTTCCTTTCACCCCAAGGAAGCAATTTATGATTTGATTAGGTGTCTCAGTGACATTTAGCCTTGATTATACAAAACATTTCTGATGTATACATTTCTATAAGTTGATATTATTTCTGCACAGTGCACCATTAGTGTGGTTACTTTACCTCATTAGTGTTAAAAATCTGTAGAAGTTGCAGGTGATCAATCCATCTGAAAGTCAAGCTTCTTATTTATATGCTTTAATATGGAGTTATGGAGTTTTATTATCAAGCACCTTTAGGCACCCATGGTTGAAAATGTTAACATCCAAGCCTCGTAAGCAAGCAATATTTAGTGTGGAAACCTGGTCCCAATAACTTCAATAAGTTTTTAATCAGACCAGTATAGATAGGGCAAAGTAGGAAGCACATATCTGGAGTTGAATTTCCCCAAAGTTGAGTAGAGTTGTGGCTTTTCTTTTAAAATGTCTGCTTGAACAACAATCAGTACAAAACTGAAACCAGCTTAAGACAGAACTGTAGCTTGCTGGGTTCTATTAATTACTTCAGCATATTGTCGAAATAAAAATTGGATAAAGTTTGTCATTTTACAGCACCTAACAAGTAGGGCTTCTAGAACTCAGGCAAGTGACAGTAATCTTGAAGTGTAAAGTATTTGAATAGCACTCAACATGTTGCACTTAGTTTCTTTCACAGAATCTTTCAAGTATAATCAGATGTTTGTGTGATCATGCAGGGCTGTTGACTTTTGTATCTGTTTTTATTTTCTTATTTGTTTGAGATGTTTGTGTTAAAAAACTCATTGAAAAACTATTTTAGAACTTTTTAATACAAGTTTCTTGTGTAAACTGATTGTACATATGCTTCTTCTATTTAATGCGCAGCAGCGAACCCCTCTTGACATGCATGAGAGAGCGTTACATGTATTAGCAATTATGCTTAGATTGGATCTTCCTTCAGGGCACAAACTTTGTAGTTACTTCTTTAGCAGAAATTTAATACTGACCGTAGGGAAACTGTAGATCCAGGATACAGTCTCCTTTCCAAAGTAACTCTCAAAACTAATTTATTATTTGGCATGCGTGTTAGCTAAGTGTTGACTCAAATGTCAGAGGAAAATCAATGAAAGGATTACAATGCTTGTTTCCAGACTTTTCAGGAACTACCATTGCAGCAATTCTTTCTTTTCTTCCAACCTTCACACTTAAGCTTGCTGGGGTAAAACTAGTTGGCTTGTACTCCTCAATAATATTTAGAACTTCTAGGAGCATACTGTATCTCATAATTTTATTCTGTTTCTGTGCCAGCACTTTTAATACAAAATATGATGGCTATTCATACAGTTTCTATTGTCACCGCTCTGCAGCTGCCATCACATTTCTATAGTTCATACACAACTAAATAATTCTAACATGTTGATTATGATTTACTGAATAGTTCAGGCTTATCCTCTATGCTTAATTAAAGTAGATGGAATGGTTTCTAAATATAGAAGTGTCCAGTGGTACCACTAAATTTATCTTCTTTAGATTTTGTATTGCATCCTATTGGACTGTAACACTGTTGTGCAGAAGCAGGGATTTTTTTTTTAACTTTAATTTGATTTTTTTTTTTCTGAAATGGAATTGTTTTGGATGCTTTTCAATGCCATCTCTAAAAGTTTTAATATTTAAATGTACAGTTTTACAGGCTGTCGAGCCATAATGTGAAATAGGGAGTCTCTTTTTTTCTTTGTGGCATTCTAACAAAAATGGACAGCTTCTGAATTATTGAAGACTGAAAAGTGTCTCGTACTGCTCCGCAATCGCTGCTTTTCAAAATGGATTTGGTATATATTTTCTTCCATACTGTGTGTTATCAAGATCATAAACATTTTAAGGCATGGCCACTTGTAAACTGGTAACAAATAAATCAGGAGTGCCTCGTTCTGAAGAGAGGGTTGATTCCACTTTTAATTATGGCCTGTGCATGGGTGTAAAATGTATTATTACTCATAGAGTTTAAGGTCAGAAGGGACCAGTATGACCAATATACTCAGGTCTTCCTCCTACTTTGTGACTTCCAACTGATGCATCTCCAGCTTATCGCAAAAACATTTTATTAGTCCCTAAATGCATGACCTTGCACTTCCCACTATTAAATTTCATCCTATTTCTATTACTCCAGTTTACAAGGTCATCCAGATCGTCTTACATGATATCTTGATCCCTCTCTGTATTGGCAATACTTCCCAACTTGGTGTCATCTGCAAACTTTATAAGGACATTCCCATTATTTGTGCCAAGTTCAGCAATAAAAATGTTAAATAAGATTGATCCTAAGACTGATCCCTGAGGAACTCCACCAGTAAACCTCCCTCCAGCGCAGCAGTTCAACTTTCAGTACGACACATTGTAGTCTCCCCTTTAATCAGTTCTTTATCCATCTTTCAATTTTCTTATTACTCCTCATTTTTTCCAATTTGTGGAATTATTATCAAATACCTTACCGAAATCTAGGTAAATTAGATCAACTATATTCCTTTTTCTAAAAAATCTGTTATATTCTTAAAAAAGGAGAGGAGGTTGGTCTGGCACGATCTACCTTTTGTAAAGCCAAGCTGTATTTTGTCCCAATTACCATTAACCTCAATGTCCTTAATTACTTTCTCTTTCAATTTTTTTTAAGACCTTGAATGCTACTGAGATCAAACTAACAGGAAGTTTTCCAGGTCACCTTTTTTCCCTTTCTTGAAAGTAGAAACGATGTTAGTAATTCTGCAGTCATACCGTGAAACCCCCGAGTTTACAGATTTATTAAAAATCCTTGCAAATGGGCTTGCAATTTCATGTGCTAGTTCCTTTAATATTCTTGGATGGAGATTATCTGGGTCTCCTGAATTAGTCCCATTATTCTTAGTTTCCCATAATCACACAATTCCCAGTATCATTTACTTCCCTAAAAACATTAAAGAGGTCTCCAACCATATCCAGATCAGATCTTGGTGGTCTGTAGCACACCCCAAGCACTATCCCAGTGGAAGCCCTAGTAGCTTTCTTCCATCACGTGATTTTTCTCCTGACATCTATTCCATCACTTCTAAATTCTTTACAGTCTACCTCATTATTGCTTTACAATGCTACTCCACCACCTTAGCCTCTATTTCTGTCTTTCCCAAATAGCACATACCCTTCAAAGCGTCTGACAAAGTGGGATTTTCTCCCACGAAAGCTCATGCGATTAATAAATCTGTTAGTCTTTAAAAGTGCCACAAGACTCTGTTGTCTTCCTTCAATATCTGTACTCCAGTCATGACTACCATTCTACAATGTTTCTATTAACCCTATAATATCTGGTTTCACTTCCTCCACCAATAGCTCTAGTTCCTCCTCACATTGGTGTCCAAACATCTTAATTTTTGCTGTTTGGCTTCTTTCACATTGTTTACTTGATTTGGCACAGTCATGCTACCACTGGTATCACCAATTTGATTTGTGTCAACACTACTCTTCCTCTCAATGTCCATTCTCCTACCCACTACCATGTCCTTTCTTATTTCATTTTTCTCCTTCTCAGTGTTAAAGTCAGGCATGGAGATTACCTGGGCATCTCCCAACCATCTCCCCCAAAATCCTAGCTTAAAGCTCTCTGAATCAGTTGTGCCAGCCTTCAGCCTAGAAATCTCTTTCCCTCCCTATTCAGGTGAAGTCCATCCCAGGAGAATAGTCCTTTGACCATGAATGCCTCCCAGTGGCCATACATCCCAAAGTGCTATTTATAACAGCACTTTCTGGGCACCAGAGCTCGAGCCCAAGTCAGCTAATGGGTGTTTTATTATAGTGCAGACATACCCTGAGGAGGAGCTACAAAGGCTACAGTATGAAGCTCCGAGACAAGGTGTTAAAGAGTCCTGGCTCCATTGTATTGTATCATCTCCTTCAGTTCTATGGAGGTTTTAAGCATCTTTCTGTTCAAATTTTCTCAAGGTTTCAAAGCAGAAACAAAACCAAAAGCACCACAACTTTCCTCGGGCGAGTTTTCATCTCAGTAGATGGCACTTTTTAATAGCAGTGCACCACTCATTCCTAGTTCAGTTTACAGAGAGAACAAAATGTGAAACTGAATCAGTACAGCTACTGAAATGAAGAGCACACCAGTTTAGGCATTTAGCCATATGACAATATATCTGCTGTTTTACTGGACGCCCTGAAGCATTGGCTAAAGACATGAAAGAGGAATGGCATGATACAAAAAAACCAATTTCTCCTGCTTTAAAGCAGATACAGTTCCCTGTGGCAAACTTCATTGGGAACCGTATAGTATAACAAATATTCAAAGCATCAGCAAGTTAAAAAGTGCTTAATTCTCCTACCATCTTTAAGCCTTTGTGCTATGTAAGAAAAATAAAGCTTCAAAGTCTTTGAAGACAATATAAACTGGGTATTAGAAACTGAAATAGAAACTGAATCAAAACAAATCAAATAATACAGTTTCATACCTGAATTAAGAGTTTAAACCATCAAATGTAAATTAACTAATAGTATAGAGAATAACGATGACAAAACATTTCATTATTGATACCAATAATCAATTGAAGCTGAGGTATGGATATTATTTGGGGAATTTTAATACCCAGCTCCATTTGGAAGTGCTCTTAAGGAAGAGACATTTTCAGGTTCAAGTGAAGAGACATAATCTCTGATAAAAGGTACTTTTGTGTCAGAACTTTATTGTCCTTAAAGTCTAGAACAGGGTTCGGCAACCTTTGCTGACCCCTGTGCCGGCCCCTCCTCCTCAACCCTCAGCTGGTGGTGATGGCCCACTCGTGGAAAGAAGCCACCTGGAGTGGCTCCTCTCGGCAGCGTGCCTGAGAACCCCTATCCCCAGGCACACCATGGAAAGAAGTTGCCTGGAGTGACTCCTTTTGGCTGCGGCACATCACAGAGAGGAGCCGCTCTGGGGGCTTCTTTACACGGTATGCCTGGGGCATGGACATGGCAGGGACCTCCGCACTGCAGCCGCCCCTGAAAGAAGCCACTTGGAATGTCTTTTGGTGGCGGGAGTGGCAATTTCTGTGGCGGCACAGAGGATGCCGAGTGCCGCTCCGAATGGGCTCGTGTGCCACTGTTGGCATGCATACCGGGGGCTGCCTACCCGTGGTCTAGAATATGAAGTTTCCTGTGCAGAAGAGTTGTTGGGTGAGGGGAAAAAAAGAGCATAGGCTGATTTGCACAAAATTGAAAACTTCACAATTAAATATATAGATTCTATAAACAACTTGGAGTGGAACATTTGCAGAAAAGTTGGTTAATTTTAAGGTTTGGGGTTTTTTTTTAAAGGTGTTAAGCACCAACAACGTGCATAGTTCTGCACAAGGTGATCTTTTCCTGCATCGTTTCCGTGCTAAACCGTAGCCAGTGACTAGGACCATAGCTTCATGTGGATTTGCACAGCTCTTAGCACAAAGGGGCCCCATGCTGAATGGGGCACCTGGGTGTTACTTCAAAATCAACATCCAGTATTAACAATAAGGAACTATGCTTCCCTGTGCCTAAGAAAAGAGATGGAAACTGAAAAGTCAAAGTTCAAAGAACACTTGAAATAAAAGAGAGGAATGTAAACCTAAGACAGTCTCTCCAATGATATCCCAGGTAGCAAAAGGAGTAGCTTTCCGTACCTTGAAAGTGTTAAACCCAAGACTCATGACCAGTTGATTCAGTCCAAAGTCCTGTCTCTGAGAGTGGCCAGAACCTGATGCTTTTGAGAATGATGTAAGCACCCTGCAGATGTGAATAATCTATCCAGCTCTGCCCCCATAGTTCTCATCCTGGTTTCTAATATTGAGATATTGGCTTAGACCCTGAAGCATGAGATTTAATACCCTTTCTGTACTGTAGATCTAGTCATTGTAAGTGCAGAATATGATTTTTATTAGGTCCTTGAAACAGATCAGAGGATGGAATTAAGGTTTTAGAGTAATTTGCAGAAGAAGCAATATCTAACTACAGTATAACCTGTCTTATCAACCACTTCTGAAGAGGGACCTCCTGTCACAAGCAACTGCTTGCTGACGCCCCAGATTTTTTCCTTTATAGTTTAATTGTGAAGAAACTGTGAACAGCAACCACCAGTGACCACATTTTCTTACTCCCAGATGTAAGGGTGGCAATACCATACCTTTGAAAAGAGACCGCCTCTCACAAGCAACCACTTTTGCAAATTCCCACGAGTGTCACTCTTGGCAGGTTTTATGGTACTGCCTCTTAAAGCAGCTCCTGTAGCTTGACATTTACATTGGGAACTGTTCCATTAAAGACTCCAAAGGACTTCATCCAGACAAAGAATGCTGCTTCTGGTTCTTTAATACCTCTTCATTTAACTTCATTTCACTTATTGAATCCTGAAGCATATGAAGTCCAGAACTGAGGTTTATAAAGGAGATAGGGAAAGAGATTATTATTTATTTGTATTGTGCGAGCACCTGAGAACCCCAGATGTAGATCCAAGCCCCATTGTGCTAGGCACTGTATGCACACATAAAAAAAAAAACCCAGTCCCTGCCCCAGAAAGTTTCTAGTCTAAGTAGATCAGACTTTAGGAAATATCTGAACGAGTTGTACAGAAAGCCTGAAAACTCTTAAATCAGGAAACTTGCAAAATAATCACAAATGGTTTAAAAACCATGAGGTTTTCTTAACTGTGTTTTGCTTATATCTTTATACTAATTTTTTTTAAAAAAAATTCTTAGCAGGAAAGACCCCCACTTCTTTGCTTGTGTGTATTTGAGATTGATCATGTGCACACACAGTGCACATACACAGTTTTCCTCTTATTCCACCACTATATTGTCACTGATAGTCTCCCCAGCTCCCACCCATGCTCTTCAGCTTCTGACAGTTACTGTCTTCTGCCTCCCCTGAGAATGTTCTCCCTGCATTTCCTGTGCCTTCTCCAAATGTTATGCCCTTTCCATTCCCTGACCATAGCCCTTGCTTACCTGGCTATTTCCTCAATTGCCTCTAGGCCTGTGGCTTTGTATCCTCTGTGCCTCAACACCCAGCAGCAGTGGGAAGGAAGGAGAGGTCAGCTAGTACCTCAGAGAACTGCTTCTTTCTAGGCTAGGGAAAGGAGTCAAATTTGCTTTTTAATCCTCTTCCCTCCTCCTTTCCTGGTCACTCCCTTTACTGCTTTATCCCCAGTACAGCATTGCGCTACCACTGCATGTCGTTCTGTTGGTCCTTCTCCTGCCTGGGCCAGTTTCTGCCTTCTTGCTCAGCACACATGGCAGGGGCACAGAGCTGAGGTTTTGTGCAAGCTGGCCAGCAGAGGAGACAACAGCTGGTTGGCCACAGACTCAATTGCAGTCCAGGTCACCCAGCCCATGATAGCATTAACAACTTCTAGTAGCTGCTGGTGGAACTGTGAGGAGCCTTTAAAAAGACTATGAAAGTGCAGCGTACATGAACATTTCACAAGAGTTGGCAATCTGCATCCAAGCTGGTTTCCATGAGCGAACAGCATTTTGCCTTTGAGATCTATTACGCTCCTCAAAAATGAACTCAAGATTTGACTTATTTTCAGCTTACTGCTTTGTTCCCCAGTCCCTAGCAGCAGCAATTTAAGGCCTTTCGCTGCTAAGTCAGCTGTGGGTTCTGATGTTTAATGATTTGTGTTGAATCCCAGTGGTTTTTCCAGTCATATAAAAGGTAGGTATGGTGACACGCACTGTCAGCAGGCCTAAGTTTCTTTGTGAAACTAGCCCTATAGAAACATCCAGGAAAAAATTAATAATTTTGCATTCAATTTAAGGTTTGAATGATGTGCATTAAATCAGCCTGGGGCCATACACTGATGTTGGAGAATATAAAGAAATATTGGCTAAGTACCTAGTCACTGAATGATGCAGGGGTCCTATGGAAAAAATAGTATGTGATCATGTAATTAAAGAATGCATTGCAATGCATGTGCACAGGGGGCTCCCATCAAGATTGCAAAGGCAAACTTAATTCTGGCATTTGCTAATCTCTGAGTGCTTTGCAGCCTCAATGCGTTATGTCTTTTAGCTTAGTTTATACATCTATATACCGTATATGCTCGCCTATTAGCCAATCCACGTATAAGCCGACCCTCGTCTTTAAACCCTAAAAAACCAGAAAACCGCACCACCTGCACATAAGCCCCCTTTCCCCTCCAGTGGCCCCTTCCTGCTCCTCTCCCCGGCAGCCCCTTCCCCAATCCTCTGCCCGCTGCCGTGGCCCCTTCCCCAAGCCTCCACCCGCCCCCGTGGCCCCTTCCCCAAGCCTCTGCTTCCCCCCGCGACCCCTGTTACCTGGCTGGAGGCCCAGAGCTGCAGCAGTGTCCGGCAGAGCTGCTCCTGGGCCAGGCCCCTTATGCCCCAAGCACAATCTGTCTGAGCATGCTCAGGGCGGGAGGTTTGAAACTCCCGGTTTTAGCTGTGATCCTCAGATTAGCCGAACACAGTTTTGGGGCCATATTTTGGGGGATAAAATTCTCGTCTTATACCTGAGCAGATACGGTATATATAATTTCCTAAGATTTTTTAGAGCAAACAAAAGAATACCCCAGAAATTCCACTGTCTGCCACTATTGTGACCCCCCAGCTTGATTCATCACATAGGCTTGGACATTTAGATCCATGGCACAAAGTTCTGCAACTTGACCTAATGGATTAACTAGTCGCAGTAGTAAGCTAATATCCTTCATGTGGCTCAGACGCTGGAGGGTGAATAAGACACACACTTTCATAGAATCATAGAATAAAAGGGATGGAAGGGACCCCATTAGGTTATCTAGTCCAACCCCCTTTTAAAACGCAGGACCACTCCCACTAAATCATCCCAGCCAGGGTTTTGTCTACCCGAACCGTAAATATCTCCAAAGATGGAGATTCTACCACCTCCCTAGGTAGCCCATTCCAATGCTTCACCACCCTCCTAGTGAGAAAGCTTTTCCTAATATCCAACCTTGACCTCCCCAGCTGTAATTTGAAACCATTGCTCCTTGTTCTGTCCTCTGTTACCATCGAGAATAGCCTAGCTCCCTCCTCTTTGGAGCACCTCTTCAAGTAGTTGAAGGTTGCTATCAAATCTCCCCTCAGTCTTCTCTTCTGTAGACTAAATAAGCCTAGTTCCTTCAGTCTCTCCTCATACGTCATGTGCCCCAGCCCCCTAATCATTTTTGTTGCCCTCTGCTGGACTCTTTCTAATTTGTCCACATCCTTTCTGTAGTGGGGAGCCCCAAACTGGACACAGTATTCCAGATGTGGCCTGACCAGTGTCAAATAGAGGGGAATAATCACATCCCTCGATCTGCTGGCAATACTCCTACTGATGCAGCCTAATATGCCATTGGCCTTTTTGGCAACAAGGGCACACTGTTGGCTCATATTCCTCTTCCCGTCCACGATAACCCCCAGGTCCTTTTCTACAGCGCTGCTACTTAGCTGATCGATCCCCAGCCTGTAGCAGTGCATGGGATTTTTCCGTCCTAAGTGCAGGACTTTGCACTTGTCTTTGTTGAACCTCATGAGGTTTCTTTCGGCCCAGTGTTCCAATTTGTCCAAGTCTCCCTGGATCCTGTCCCTGCCCTGCAGAGTATCTACCATTCCCCCCAGCTTGGTGTCATCCGCGAACTTACTAAGCACGCAGTCCATCCCATCATCAAGATCACTAATGAAGATGTTGAACAGAACCGGCCCCAGGACCGACATGTGGGGCACTCCACTCGTTACCGGTTGCCAACTAGACCTCAAGCCGTTGATTCCTATCCGCTGAGCCCATTGATCTAGCCAGTTTTCTATCCACCTTATGGTCCACTTATCCAACCCATACTTCCTTAACTTGCCGACGAGAGTGCTGTGGGAAACCGTATCAAAAGTCTTGCTAAAGTCGAGATATACCACATCCACGGCTCTTCCCACATCCACAAATCCAGTCATTTTATCATAGAAGGCAATCAGGTTGGTCAGGCACGATTTGCCCTTGGTGAATCCATGCTGACTGTTCCTGATCACTCTATTTTCCTCCAAGTGTTTCAGGATGGATTCTTTGAGGACCTGCTCCATGATTTTCCCAGGGATTGAGGTAAGGCTGACCAATCTGTAGTTCCCTGGATCCTCCTTTTTCCCTTTCTTGAAGATAGGTACTATATTCTATACCAACTATACCAACTATAGATACTATACCAACTTTGCCAGTTGGTTTCACAGCTATTTGCTGACAGCAGCCTTCTGTAGTGGTTTTCCTAGCCTGTCCCTGTCCCCCTCTGCTCCTATAGACTCCACTGTGACTCCTGCCCCTGTCACTCTCTTCTTCTAGACCCCTACACAAACACCTGTCAGGAATTGTCTAGGGCCCTAGTTAATGAGAAGGTTAACATAGAGGAAAAAATTAGTACTAAGAAATTCAGATGTGAAAACAGATCGTTTTCACTATTCAGATATATTCCTCTGACTAATTAACAGTGAATTCAATAGTAGGTAAAGAGAGCTATTCTGATGATGATACTTCATATCCTTTTGAAAGTCACTTACATACAATTAAATGCAAGATTGTTATGAGTTTGTACAGTATAAAAAAGAGATGTGAAATGTGCCCCTGGGAACTAGAATGTACATAACTTTGGCAGAGAAGTAGTTCTATGGGCAAAAAAAGACTGAAGAAAAGGTGTCCCAAAAACCCCTCCCGTCAAAATGTTGTTTTTTCACTCAAGAAAGTACACAGTATACAGATCCAAATCTCAAGAGGCACTGCAGTTATTAACTTTGACTAAATGCATACGGATACCAGCTTTCTAATTTCTGATTTGGAATTTTGTACTTTTTATACAGGCAGTGAAATACAAAAAGCAGGTAATTGTGAACTAGCATGAAAAAAAAAAAATCCGGGGAGCCTTTTTGACCCTTCTCTTTGAAGATTTGTTATCCTACAAGTAGGGTAACTGAACTAATTGATTGGTAAAGTCTAGCAAGTGTCAGCTTATAGTGGAGCTGTCTGCAATAGGGTACGCTGGTTTTCAAGGTCTTGGCCATAAAAAGGATACTCGGATGTATATGACCACTTGAATACCAAGAAGATATCTCAATTTAAATCATATCAGAATGATTTTGAATTAACCTATGACAAAGTGATAGAGAGCAATACTGTGCTTGAAGCATCAGTAGGTCCAAGTTTTCAAAGTATAAACTGTGCAATGAGCTTCCTACGAGGGGCCTTGTTCTAGGTAGTGAAAACAAGAGAATACTCACTGTGATGCAACCAGAGGCACACAATGGCTCACTGCAGGTGCAAGGGCCTATGTTTGTACTCTGCCTCTAAATTCCTGTTGCTTCTTGCACCTTGTAGAGGTAAGTTTACCTGTACCTGACCAGCATGTAACTAAGCGTGATCTTACTAAGACAAACCGTGTGGAGGCCCAGCATAAAAGACTGTGAAAGCAATTTCTATCCTGCTTCACTTACTAGCTGAACAGCAGAGGATCTTTAAAGTTTGAATAATGAAATATGTTTAATGCTTACTGAGTAAAAATTCTTCAGAAATAAAGCAGTATGTAAATTGATTTGCAATCTCTTGCCATGGGCCACAGTACTACAGCTGTTGCAAATGATAAGAACTTTTAGTAAGATGGCTGCCACTAGCAGGAGGTTCTGAAATGTAGATTTGTTATTTAAAAAGCTTTATTTTTAAACCCATTTCCTAATTTATACATAATGAAAATGTTTTGTAGCATACAGTTATTTAAATTGCTGAGCAGAGAGCAAAATGGACATAGTGTTTCTTTTGAAAATTGTTTGAAATGATAGGCAGAAGAAAAAAAGCTCTTTGAAGGCCACAAAAGATGTAGGTAGTAAAAGCATAACTTGAAAATATTTAAGAGCTTTTAACTGTGACTCTTGAAATGAATTAGCAAAGAAGAAAAGTCATCAAAGTATAATTTTATAGCCCATATCCTTGTGTCTCTTTTCTTTTCAATGAAAGAGAAACTGTTCTTTGCTTTATTTTCTTTTCTTTCTTTCTTTTTTTAATTATAGCTGGAATTAGTCACTTCAGGCATTTTCTCTTCCAGTGTTTAAAGCAAGCATAGAATCTGCAAAATGAATGATGCCTTAGTGGCTTGATAAACAGATTCTCAGTGTTCTACAACTGGCTTTCAAATGTCTCCCTTAATTTGTTTTTTAAAAAATGGGAGGGGGAGGATGCTGGGTGGTGACAATTTTATGTTTGCTCCCAAATGCCTTAGGTCATGCTGTGCTGTTCTTATCAATTTTTTTTTAAACATTTCCTCTAGTCCCTTTTCTGCTGCCGCCCCTGATAAGGGACAATGAAATTAATTTTTACAAGGTTTTGAGATCCTTACAGAAGTGTATGAGAATTGATTCCTCTGTGACTTTATAATGGATTTGCTAGCCTGCAGGGTAGTTAGAACTTTGACAAACTTTTGTCATAAAAAGTGGTCTGCTTTAACATTTCAGAGCAACCAGCACGAAATTGGCGCTTGTTAGATAAATTAAGAAATACATAATTTTGAAATGAATTATGTCCTAGGAATGTTAAGGTATTTGGGTAAATGTTTAATTTTTCTTTTTACATGATTTTTGCTATCTTAGCCCTGAAAGCCCCTCACCTCCCCCCACCTCAATCCAAACACTATGAGTGGATCCCTGTGACTGTCCGGAATACAACTGAAATCATTGTGGCTCCGTGTGGGCAAGTGGCCCATCCATGTATAGTAACTTGCAAGATCTAGGCCATAGATTTTGAAAACAGAACAGACTTATTGGGGCATTCACTCCTTCTCCCCCTAAATGTAGGACTGTTTTGTCCAGCATACTCCTCAGTGCTTTATCCTATCTATTCTTATGTGACTTGACAGTATTTCAGTCAATTCTCTTGCAAGATTCTTCCATCATCTGATACACAGAACGGTTAGGAAATGAAAGTGAGAAAGTGTCTTTGGCTATATGTTAGTATGGACAATGCAAGTATGTACGAACTTCCACGTATGTCAATCTTAACCTACAACAACTCTGTTAGTCTGGGGCCTGTCGTGAGCAGAGTTTATTAGTCATTCAGCTGTTTTATGACATGGAGAGGTGAGCCTTGAGGACTAGATTGATACTATTAACTTCATCTTCACTTGTGATTTAAGGGCCTGAAACAAAGCCATCTGAAGTCAGTGGAAAGAATCCTATAAACATCAATGAGTTTTCTTTCCTGCCCGGAACTCACAAATCAGCAAAGCACTTAAATCAGGCCTCGACGAATCCTAAGCACCACGTTGCCGTGGCACCTGGCACCTAAGAGCAGAGCACACGGGGCTCCTTCTCCCCATCACTGAAAAAAAACCGCCGCCAGCAGCTGTTTCAGCAGCGCAGGGGGAAGAGAGAGACAGCAGTGCTCTTCCTCTCCAGTGCCGCCATCTCTCTCTCTTCCCAGCCCCACTTTCTCCCCCCAGTGCTGCCGAAAAAAAGCTGCTGCTGGTGGCTCTTTCGGCAGCGCGGCTGCTAGGGAGAGACAGCAGCGCTTTTCCCCTACAGTGCAGCCATCTCTCCCCTGCACCAGCCCCCCCAGCACTGTCGAAAGAGTCCTTGCCAGCAGCTTATTTTTTTGGCGGCTGAGGAGGGGGGTTTCTCTCGGGGGTGCGCTAAAGAACCCCCCTCCGCCAGCCGCTGAAAAATAGCTGCTGCCAGCAGCTCTTTTGGTGACGCCAGGGTGGGGGTGGTGTGGCCATTGCCAAGAGACGGCGACGCTCTTCCAACGGCGCCTCTGGCCCCCTCTGAGCGCGGCTGAAAGAGGCGCCAGCAGGGGCTTTTTTTTCGGTGGTTGGGGAGGACTTTGCTGCTGAAAGGAGCCACAGCAGCTTTGTGCGGCGGGAGGGCTCCTCTGCTGGATACCTAGGGGCACCCAAGTTTTGGGGCTGGTCCCTTGGTGTCTGGTAGATGTTGAGGCTTGACTTAAATGCATGTTAAGTCTAATAGATGCTGGTAATCTCATGCCAATAATTAAAGCTAAACTGCAATTTAACATACACACATTGTACTTACTGGTTTATTAGCAGAGCTATCCGTGGTGACCTGGCTGACAGCTGGCTTGAGTTAGTTTGAGTCTGTAGTAAAACTTCAGTGGCAACAAATAGTTTGTTTTTTCTTTAAAAGAAATCAATATTTTCCAACAGAAGTTCTCTGAGAAAAGTGAGGACTTGGTCTGTGTGATGTAATTTAAAGATTAGTAATCTGCTGATATCCAGTCCCGAACTTGTTTTGTCATTTTATCTCTGTTAAATCTACAATATATATTTTCCAGGGGAAAGATGGATAATAAAACTCATTGACCTATATTGTTACTGTCAATTGAAATGTTGTAGTCAGAGTAAAGTAAGTTCTATCCGTCTTTAATTGTAGGGATGATATGTAATCTGTTGATTTGATTTGATTTATCCAACTCCTATTGCGGAATCTGTGCCTCACACTGCAATTACTACAGATTAAAAATCTTCTCTCCAGAATCTATTATTGTTACCAGATTGCCCAACAAGAATCATAGAATAATAGGGTTGGAAGGGACCTCACGAGGTCATCTAGTCCAACCCCCTGCCAAAAAGCAGGACCACTCCCCCTAAATCACCCCAGCCAGGGTTTTGTCTAACCGAGCCTTAAAAATCTCCAAAGATGAAGATTCTACCACCTCCCTAGATAGCCCATTCCAATGCTTCACCACCCTCCTAGTGAGAAAGGTTTTCCTAATATCCAACCTTGACCTCCCCAGCTGTAATTTGAAACCATTGCTCCTTCTTCTGTCCTCTGTTACCCTCGAGAACAGCCTAGCTCCCTCCTCTTTGGAGCACCCCTTCAAGTAGTTGAAGGTTGCTATCAAATCTCCCCTCAGTCTTCTCTTCTGTAGACTAAATAAGCCTAGTTCCTTCAGTCTCTCCTCATAAGTCATGTGCCCCAGCCCCCTAATCATTTTTGTTGCCCTCCGCTGGACTCTTTCTTATTTGTCCACATCCTTTCTGTAGTGGGGAGCCCAAAACTGGACACAGTACTCCAGATGCGGCCTGACCAGTGTCGAATAGAGGGGAATTATCACATCCCTCGATCTGCTGGCAATACTCCTACTGATGCAGCCTAATATGCCATTGGCCTTTTTGGCAACAAGGGCACACTGTTGGCTCATATTCATCTTCCCGTCCACCATAACTCCCAGGTCCTTTTCTACAGCGCTGCTACTTAGCTGATCGGTCCCCAGCCTGTAGCAGTGCATGGGATTTTTCCATCCTAAGTGCAGGACTTTGCACTTGTCTTTGTTGAACCTCATGAGGTTTCTTTCGGCCCAGTGTTCCAATTTGTCCAAGTCTCCCTGGATCCTGTCCCTGCCCTGCAGAGTATCTACCATTCCCCCCAGCTTGGTGTCATCCGCGAACTTACTAAGCACGCAGTCCATCCCATCATCAAGATCATTAATGAAGATGTTGAATAGAACCGGCCCCAGGACCGACATGTGGGGCACTCCACTCGTTACCGGTTGCCAACCAGACCTCAAGCCATTGATTCCTACCCGCTGAGCCCGTTGATCTAACCTGTTTTCGATCCACCTTACGGTCCATTCGTCCAACCCATACTTCCTTAACTTGCCAACGAGAATGCTGTGGGGAACCGTATCAAAAGCCTTGCTAAAGTCAAGGTATATCACGTCAACGGCTCTTCCCGCATCCACAAATCCAGTCATCTCATCATAGAAGGAGATCAGGTTGGTCAGGCACGATTTGCCCTTGGTGAATCCATGTTGACTGTTCCTGATCACTCTATTTTCCTCCAAGTGTTTCAGGATGGATTCCTTGAGGACCTGCTCCATGATTTTCCCAGGGATTGAGGTGAGGCTGACTGGTCTGTAGTTCCCCGGATCCTCCTTTTTCCCTTTCTTAAAGATAGGTACTATATTTGCCTTTTTCCAGTCCTCCGGGACCACCCCCGTTCGCCACGAGTTCTCAAAGATAATGGCCAGCGGCTCTGCAATCACTTCCCCCAACTCCCTCAGCACCCTCGGATGCAGTTCATCCAGCCCCATGGACTTGTGCACATCCAATTTCATTAAGTGTTCCCTAACCTGACTTTCCATCACCGAGGGCCACTCTTCTCTCCAGTCCGCGTTACCCCGTGTAGTAGCCTGGGAGCTGGCCCGCCCTGTGAAGACTGAAGTAAAAAAAGCATTGAGTACTTCAGCCTTTTCTGCATCATCCTCCACGAGGATGCCTGCCCCATTCAGTAAGGGACCTACACCACCTCTGATCCTTTTCTTGTTGCTGATATACTTATAGAACCCCTTTCTGTTATCC
Source organism: Pelusios castaneus (assembly GCA_007922175.1). NCBI lineage: Eukaryota > Metazoa > Chordata > Testudines > Pelomedusidae > Pelusios > Pelusios castaneus. The sequence continues at coordinate 13,154,201 of ML685818.1, read as the reverse complement.
TTCACATCTCTTGCTAGCTGCAACTCCAATTGTCCTTTGGCCTTTCTGATATTATCCCTGCAGTCCCGAGCAATATCTTTATACGCCTCCCTTGTCATCTGTCCAAGCTTCCACTTCTTGTAAGCTTCCCTTTTATGTTTCAGCTCCCCGCAGAGTTCCCTGCTAAGCCACACTGGTCGCCGTCCACATTTGCTGTTCTTTCTGCACATCGGAATGTTATCTTCCTGTGCCTTTAACAGGGTTTCTTTAAAATACAGCCAGCTGTCTTGGACACCTTTCCCCTTCAGATCAGCTTCCCATGGGACCCTGTCCATCAGCTCCCTAAGGGAGCCAAAATCTGCTTTTCTGAAGTCCAGGGTGTGTGTTCTGCTTCTTTCCTTCCTTCCATTGATCAGGATCCTGAACTCTACCATCTCATGGTCGCTGCTGCCCAGGTTGCCATTTACTTCTACTTCCCCGATCAATTCTTCTCTGTTTGTGAGCAATAGGTCTAGAGGTGCAAGGCCCCTAGTTGGTTCCTCCAGCATTTGTACTAGGAAGTTGTCTTCAATATTCTCCAAAAACTTCCTGGATTGCCTGTGCACTGCTGTATTATCTTCCCAGCAGACATCAGGATAATTGAAGTCCCCCATAAGAACCAGGGCCTGCGTCGATCTGGAAACTTCTGTTAGTTGTCCATAGAACGCCTCATCCACCTCCTCTTTCTGGTCTGGCGGTCTGTAGCAGACACCCACCACAACATCCCCCTTGTTGCATTCTCCCCTAAACTTAACCCACAAACTTTCAACCATCTTGTTTTACTTTCATAGTGGAGCTCCGAGCAATCATACAACTCTTTTACATATAACGCTACTCCTCCCCCCCTTTTTCCCTGCCTGTCCTTCCTGAACAATTTATATCCATCCATGGCAGTGCTCCAGTCATGCAAGTTATCCCACCACGTTTCTGTTATTCCAATTATATCATAGTTCCTTGTCTGCGCCAGTACTACCAATTCTTCCTGCTTGTTTCCCAGGCTCCTTGCATTTGTGTACAGGCACCTAAGATACCGGGCCCATTGCCCTACTTTGCCCTGTCGATTCTCCCTCCTGTCGCATCTTCCCCCTTGCAGTTTCTCCCGGTGTCCTCCTTCCCCACTCGCCTGAGGTATTATGACTTCATCAGGAAATAAAAAACAATTATTTGACCCCACCCCCCAGTTCCAACTACCCTCTCTTTTATTCCTGCTGTTACAGCCCCAGCATCCCCCAAGTTCCATCCCTTCCCCCAGGTTTCCCTCAGTTTCACTTACCTGTGGGCCTTGGTCACCTTCCCCCTTCGAACCTAGTTTAAAGCCCTCCTTACCAGGTTAGCCAGTCTGCTTCCAAATATGCTCTTTCCCTTCCTGGATAGGTGGAGTCCGTCTCTGCCTAGCAGTCCTTCTTCCTGAAGACTAATCAAACTACTCAACAGACCTTGTAACTCCAATAGGCCACACTAGATTTTAGAACCTCATCACCTAAGAGCTCTGAATTTCCAAATGCCTGCAAAAGAGAATGAAATTGGTAGCATGCCTAGAAAATATAAAAAATCTGGGTTCTATCAGATCAAAAGGGTACGTGAATTCAAGAGTCGAAGACCCCTCATCAGAAGCCACCCTTCCAGCAGCCTACCCAATTTAAATCCAGGGATTATCTGTTGGGTGAAGAAAAATCCTTGAGCAAATAGTCTTTCACAACAGCGTGTGAGAGCGAGTGAGATACAGGCCTGGATTACTTGGGAGACTTCATAGCTTTGGATCTTTCCCCAAAGTCCCTATCAACTTTGCACTATGGCTGTCACTAGGCATATATGAATTTGACAGAGTTTATTGGTTGTGGGCTATACAAACTTGACTCAAATGGGGTCATTCTGAGTGCTAGCCGTCTAACAGACCCTTCAGGCTTTGCCCAGACCACTTCCCTTTTCCCATGCCTGGTGTTCCCTAACAGTTGAGCCCTTGAGATTATGGGGCATCTGCCCTGTTTAGTGTACACAAGCCCATAGGTGCAAGCTAGAGTTTGTTACACATTATTTGAAGTATGTCAGCTGTGCAGCATAAAGTCCTTTGATTTTATATTCTCTCACAGTGACTATGTAGAACCTGTTCTCAGAACATTTTACTGAAACTCTGTCCTTTTTAAAGACTTCATTCTTGATGATCAGATGGTGGATATGGGAAAAATCCTCATCCCTGCTTGCCCACAGGTATTTAGAATTTACAATGGTACGTGTGAGAATAAAAAATTTATGATGATCTGGTGAGTATCGCACTAGCCTGAGATTTGGGAGACCCAGCTTACGTCCTCTGCTCTGCCACAGGCTTCCTGTGTGAACTTGTGCAAATCACACAATCTCTCTGTAAAAAGGGGATAATTATACTTTCCTGCCTCACAGGGCTGTTGTAGGGATAACTACGTTAAAGATTGTGACACACATAGATATTGCAATGATGGGCATCATACAAGTAACAAATATAGCTCTTTGATCCTGAGCAAAAACCTCATATCACACACATCCTTATAGCTGACCAGATTTATGAAAGAATTGTGGATTTTAGGATAAAAGCATGAAATCTGCCAGTCTTTTATGACCTAATAAAGATTTTCAGATATGGGGCCATTGCCAACTCATGTCATCTTGGCTGTGGCAGCCATTTAAAATTCTGAATGGATTTTTTTTCTATGGATTTTTTTCTGATACTGAGTGTTTATTGTATCACCCATCCCAGTGGGTTTTTAATGTATTAACATTTCTATTCCGATTGTCCTAGGTATTCTAAAAACTAAAGCAATGAATTATGATAGCTTGAGATTACTCAAAACTATTAAGAATGAACATGCTCAGTAGTTTGTCACCACGAGAAGTATTTACTAAAATATTAATTATATAGAAAAATAATATAGTACATTCATAAGTTTCTGTTCATAAACAGAAAGTGACATTTCTCATTGGTAATGATATTTCAGATTGATCTATGCATCACAGGATATTACTGTGTCTCAGAAAGATTGAAAAGGCATCTTATAAAAACAAACAACCTAAAATGAATTAAGAAACAAGGTTTTCAAAGGTTTTTTTTCATAGTCTTCAGTATATTGAAACATCACATTCCCCACAATTTTTCAAGGACAGCTGCAATTTCAACTTGAAGATCTCCCTTGCAGGAGGTCTGCTGAACCAGTGGAGTTTATTTCACTTGATAGGCTCTGTTAATAACTTGACTTTACCTTGCAATCTTTCTGTTACGAACGTGGTGTACTGCTGCTGATGCTTGAAATTCTGAACCTTTCTAACAGAGACAATCACAGCAGGGTCTGCAAAGCGTGATATCCAGTATAATTAAGTCTACACTGTCCTCTAAGAATGAGTTGCCCATCTCTTCTGTGACCTCAATATGTTGTGCAAAATGTGCCCAGAGACCTTTCACCTTTTCAGTGCTTTGTGATAAACCCTTTTTGGAGGGTTCCTTTCTCTGCTGCAGCTTCAGATTCTCCTTTCAACCTGGCCACTTCTGATCCTGCTATCATCCAGTACCATAGGGCCTCTGGACTTTTGTGTTAGAGCAAGAGCTGCTCCATTGCCTTTCCCTATGACATTATTTTGCTCATAAACTTGGTCATGAATGATTGCAGAGAAAACGTGCTGTCTTGTGAACTGTGACATTCCCCTTTAGAAACTCTCTGCCTGTGTCTGGATGTACTATGTGAAGGCCTGCCATATCTCGGAGGTGAACAGGTATCCAACTAACAATGAGTGTGATCTAACAAAAGGATCTAATGGCTTTCAAAGGCATTCAGTGTAAAGAACAAAGTTTGCCTGGCAAATTGAGAGTGCATAGATCAATACATGAAGCTCCAGCTGAAGTGTGATATGCCAAAAGTGGAACACTGGGTTTTCAAGTTTTTGTGTGTCACACCATTTATCATATGCCAACATGGCCTCATCTTCCCTGATAGTTTGTGTATACTAGGTGTATTCATGGTGGCACAAGATGTACAGACTGCTGGGAGTTACTCGGTGGGCACACCTAGAACATGTGACATGAGTTGCTTTCAGGATGAAGTGAGCTGTTCCTGGGGAAGCCACTTTTGGCCTGAACAAGAGTTTTGTATATTCACTATCTTTCAGCCAGTCTCCAATCAGCCTTAGATTAGCCATTTCCAGGTGAAGACCACCAAACATTATGATTTCCCTCTCTATAACTAATAGACCAGGACCACTGTATCTGTTGCCTGTGGTGAAAAGGCACTGATCCACAGTGATCTCTGGCACTTGGCATAGGTTTCGGTGCTATACAACATTCCTTATCACATCCATGGCATGTCAAATCATTGCTGCACACTTAGAGTCATTTTTAAAGAGAGAAAGAAATGCAGTGATGGTGGGGTGAAATATGGCACCGAATGTCTGCTAGCATGATAAATCACCCAGGAAGTACTTTAATCTCCACTGAAAGTATTCAGACTTGCTGCTTGCCTTTACTTGTTCAATCCACTTTCATTCCTTTTTTAGGATGAATCTATCAGTTGGCAGTCAGTCTTGATTTCAGTATTTGCAGTAGGGTCAGGAGCATTAGTTTTCTTTGAGATCAGTGGAGGGACAATAGGGTAAGATTGAGGAAGTGATGATATAGTCTTCTTCACTGGTGCTGCAGTCTCGTTAATTCCATGGACAACTCCCTCCACTTGAGTACTAGGATGCTGAAAAAGTGATGCCTCAGGTCTATGGAAAGACTCTGTTGCTTTGGTGGAGCTGGGATTCTCATCTTGGTCAGGGGTTCTCAATCTTTTTCTTTCCAAGAACCCCTCCCACAGGCTATAAAAACTCCAGAGCCCGGTGGGGGGGAGAGGGTTCAGGACTACAGCCATGGGAGAAGGAACTTTGAGCCTCAGCTGTCCAGCAGGGGGTCCAATGTCATGGACATCAGTGCCAATAATGACCCAGGCACAGATTTTTCTTACTATCTGGGCAATGTGATCCAGTAAACTGTATTTTCTTTTGAAACATGTCCCTTCAAATAGTATTTACTGTTTAGTCCAGGTGATGTGCTTCTTCATCACAGTTTTCCTCATGTTTTTAATAGGGAATGTCCAATATTCTGTTTGAAGGCAAGGAGAACATAGTGTCTTGTGCGTGCTTAGAGATTTGGAATTTTAGTTCAGTTTAATTGGTTTAGCTGTGAATATGCCCAGCGAGTGTCAATCACAGCTGTTCTAATCTAGCTTTATAAAGCCTTGTGGGGTCTTGCTAGGTCAAAGCCTCTTGGGCCACCAAGTCTCCTACACTTAGTTTTGCAAGCAGGCACTGGTGTTACAGATGAAGTGCACTTATAGACTTAACTATCAATGCCAAGGGTAAAATTTCAGGAAAGTTTTCTGATGGTATGTTCATTTCACAAAAAAACACACTTCTTTTTCTGGTGGTCCTTTGTGTTGGTCACTTAAATGTATTTATTTCCTCTGCCATTTGTCAGGACAATCCACAGCTTTCTGAATTTTGGCGTGTTTTTTGTCATCCTTTTTAATTTGGTTCTGTTAAATGTGATGTGGAGGAATTTGTGCCAGCATTCATTCTTCTTGTTCAAAGATCGATCTGAAATGATGGTACTGAAGACTTTGAACAAGAAGAATGAATGCTGGCACAAATTCCTCCACATCAGTGCCAGCATTCATTCTTCGATTGATCGATCAATCTATCTATTGGAAGTGCTTTCAGTTTATGGAAACATCTGATATTTTCTGCTACAAGTAGATAGACAGACCCTATATGCGCTTTTTGATTCTGCCACATTAATCAACTCTGCTCCTGTGGCTTCCTGACAAAGCACATACTTTCCCCAATCAATAGAGAAACGAGATGTCTTTGTTGATGGATCTAGCTCTTAACAAGCTTGCATCTCTTTAGATGTTTTTGAATTATTAGTAATAGACAATAGTAATCTAATATCTTTTGCTACTCTGTACAGCTAATATTATTCAATCTCCAAGTAGTTTTCACACAACCAAGGTGTCATCTGAAAGAAAAAAGAGAACTATGATTGAATTCTGCCAAGATGACATTGGTAATCAAAATTTGTACAACCTGTGTCTTTATACCAATTTTAAGGTCACATTGAAACAAAACCAGGAATATATCCCTTGTATGTCCAATGTTATTAAAAAGGCTGCAACAGCCAGCATGGAATGAGTTGGCAATGATCCTGTATCTGAAAATCTGCATTATGACATGCCCTAAGATTGTTGCAGATTTCATGTTTTTATCATAACACCCCATCTCCATCATTTTTTGTGCAAATATGATTTGCTATTATTATGAGAGAGATTTGTGCAGTAATAAATCCTTGGGGGAGGGGGTCAGTGTAAATCGCATTGCATTTCCCTTAGGCCAATGAGGAAATGCTGTTTCATCTGCCGAACCTGCCTACGTCATCAGCCATCTTTGAAGGCCTTCTCTTTTGGTGCTCCTACTTCTTTATATCTTCTGGCTACAAGTGTTGCTACCACAGGGAGTAGGGCGGGAGGTGTTTGATGGAACAGGAACCTGCAATTTCACTGTTGTCTACAGGAGTGCTATTGCCACAGGAAGGCAAAGGAACAGTGGCTTGGGAGGGATCCTTGTTAGCCGTGACTTTTGAGAGTGGCCGCTACTATTTCCAACCCAATATTGGGGACGCACTAGGCTGGATCGCCATTGCCTCCATACTGAGGAAAGAATTTAATGCCCAACTTTGCCTGTTTCTCTTTCTTACTTGAAGGGATGGGGAGGGAGGCAACTACAGATAGTTTTTTACTGGCTCTCACTGTAGCAGGGTTGACTGTTGCTGGCAGTGTGGAGGCAGCAGCAGTTCTCTTAGACATTAAGACTCAGGAGTAGGGTAGACATTACTAAATTGCAAACCTTGAAATCTTTTTTCATTGTAGAGTTGTGGGGTGGCAATTTACAGAAGTGCTGATTGGAGAGGCTCTTCTGCATTAATGAAAAATCTGCTTAGTCTTCATGTATATCTCATCATTTCCTTTCCTGTAAATGAAATCATAATGATGAAAAAATGACAACATAAAAGCATGGGATGTAGAATCACTAAATAGTACATATACCTACTTTATGGTTTTGCTGCATGGTCAAGTGGAATAAACAAAGAGGTGAGAATGAAGTCAATTGCACATACAGAAAAACCGAAGGAAAGGCAAGCCAGGTAAACAATATTTTTTACTTTTGATTTAAATGTTCCCTTCTTTTTGATGGTACTGAACTAGTTTTTGAATTATATGGCTATAAAAAATATTTTTTTTCCCCTAGCATTCTAATTCTTTTTGCATGCACTTATTTTCCTAGCTCAGAAATGTTTGTTTTTGAAATATTATACTTCTCCTGTGCTTAACTCTGAGTTAAGCAGGAACAATGTTGTTTCCATTGGCTAGCTTACTGAACTGTCAGATACTATCACAGCCCTTTGGTGATTGTTCATTAGGATTTCCTAATGTCTCCTAGGCATCCACATACTTCATAATGTCCTTTGGTGTACGTGCATTCCTTTCTGCTTGTTGTTTCAGCATTGTAGGCACTCACAGAATGAAATCCTGACCCTTTTGAAAATAATGGGAGTTTTACCATTGAGTTTAATAATGTCCGGATTTCACACTGTGCAAAGGTAAGCACTCCTGTCACTGCAGGATCAGGCCATTAATCACTTTCTCAGCTGCTGCTGATTCTGGATGGATGGTTTTGTCTGCAGGCTGTTTTTCAGACCTGCACACCTACAATGCCTACATCACAGTTCAATACCTTCATAAAAGCTTTGTAATGCAATGGATTGTATAGGTACATCCTGGACAGAACACATTTTAAATACTGTAGAAATTACTATTTAAAGTACCAATCCTGGAGAATTTTTAAAACTGAGCTTTGCAAGTCTGACTCGTCAAACTTTTAAAAGTAAGGCAGTTTTAGTCTTGGGTGGATGACAGACTCAACTTTTTGGATATTTATAGTCTTGTTGTTTACATTCTTATAGCGCCTTACAGGGGCGTGAAAAGACACTCTTCTGTGGACATAACTACCACCACTCATTGAGCTGGTTTTATTACATCAATGAGAGAACTATCTCCCATCAGCATAATGTCTGCTCTTATGCCACACAACTGTATTAGTACAGCTGTGCTGCTGTAAACTTGTAAGCATAGGCCTAAGAGCCCCAATGAAGCTGCTTTTCATAGAATCAGTCTATAGACCTGTTTATTAAGTAATCCAGTCCCTGGGCTAAATGCTATGCCTGTATTAGTGTAAACGCCAAAGCATAGATTTATGGCTAGTGTGACCATAATTTGGCCCGATTTTGATTTCTGACCATATTTCCAATCTCTGTCATTATCCTCACAGGTGTATACAACTACTCTAATTTAATGATAATAAATTTCTTTAACATACTCTATGCCTCATTTCAGATTATAAAAAAAGATATGAAATAAGACAGGCCAAATACCAATCACTGTGATACCCCAGTAGTTAACGCCACTCTCTCGAGATGGCAGATTTTAACTTCCCAGATACAGACTGAAGGACATGTAGTAGTAGTAACAAAAAAGCCCAGATTCTCCTGGATGTCATAGCTGATGAAGTCCTTCTCCAAACTGTTATTGAACCAATGAGAGGGGATTCCATCTTAGATTTGATATTAGTGAGTAGTGAGGACCTCATAGAGGAACTGGTTGTAGGGGACAACCTAGGTTTGAGTGACCACGAGCTAATTCAGTTCAAACTAAATGAAATGATAAACAAAAATAAATCTATGACTATGGTCTTTGACTTTAAAAGGTCTATCTTTAGAAAATTAAAGGAATTAGTTAGGGAAGTGGACTGGATTGCGGAACTCATGAATGCAAAGGTAGAAGAGGCTTGGAATCACTTTAAGTCAAAGTTGCAGGAACTACCTGAAGCCTGCATTCTGAGGAAGGGAAAAAAAATCACAGACAAGAGTTGTAGACCAAGTTGGACGAGCAAGCATCTCAGACAGGTGATTAGGTGGAAGCACAAAGTCTACAAGGAGTGGAAGATGGGAGGGATCAGCAAAGAGCTCTTGGAGCTCAGAACATGAAGAGGTAAAGTGAGAAAGCAAAAAGTCAAGCAGAGCTGGAGATTGCGAAGGGAATTAAAATCAATAGTAAAAGGTTCTTTAGCCATATAAATAGGAAGAAAACAAGGAAGAAGGAAGTGGGACCGCTAAACACTGAGGAGGGGGTGGAGGTCAAGGATAATCTAGGCATGGCTGAATATCTAAATATGTACTTTGCCTCCGTTTTTAATGAGGGTGATGACGAGCTTGCGTATAGAGGTAGGGTAACTAAGGGGAATGAGGATATGGAAGTGGAAATGGTCATATCTGAGGTAGAAGCCAAACTCGAGCTGCTTGCTGGGACTAAATCAGGGGGCCCGGATAACCTCCATCTGAGGATATTAAATGAACTGGCACATGAAATTGCCTGCCCAATAGCAAGGATTTTTAATGAATTTATAAACTCAAGGGTTGTACCAAATGACTGGAGAATTGCTAACATGGTTCCTTTTTTCAAGAAAAGGAATAAAAGTGATCCGGGGAACTACAGACCTGTTAGTTTGACCTTGGTAGCATGCAGGGTCTTGGAAAAAAATTTGAAAGAGAAAGTACTTAAGGATATTGAGGTTAACAGTAACTGCGATAAAATACAAGATGGCTTTACAAAAGGTAGATCGTGCCTGACCAACCTGATCTCCTTTTGTGAGAAGATAACAGATTTTTTTGGATAAGGGGAATGCAGTGGACCTAATTTACTTAGATTTCAGCAAGGCATTTGATACAGTTTCACATAGGGAATTATTAGTTAAGTTACAAAAGATGGGGATTAATACGAATATAGTAAGGTGGATAAGGAACTGATTAAAGGGGAGGCTACAACGGGTCATGCTGAAGGGTGAACTGTCAAGCTGGAGGGAGGTTACTAGTGGAGTTCCTCAGGGATTAGTTTTGGGACTAATCTTATTTAATCTTTTGGTTACTGACCTTGGCACAAAAAGTGGGAATGTGCTAATAAAGTTTGCGGATGACACCAAGTTGGGAGGTGTTGTGAATACAGAGAAGGATCGGGATATCATACAGAAAGATCTAGATGACCTTGTAAGCTGTAGTATTAGGAATAGGATGGAATTTAATAATGGGAAGTGCAAGGTGATGCATTTAGGGACAAATAACAAAAAACTTTCCTATAAGTTGGGGACACTTCATTTAGAAGGGATGGAGGAGGAGGAGGACCTGGGAGTACTGGTTGATCACAGGATGACTATGAGCCGCCAATGCAATGTGGCCGTGAAAAAAGCTAATGCAATCCTAGGATGAATCAGAAGAGGTATATTGAATAGAGATAGGGAAGTTTTAGTGCCTTTATACAAGGCGCTAGTGAGACCTCATTTGGAATATTGTGTGCAGATCTGGTTCCCCATGTTTAAAAAAAATGAATTCAAACTGGAACAGGCACAGAGAAGGGAAACAAGGATGATCTGTGGAATGGAAAACCTGCCTTATGAGAGGAGACTTAAGGAGCTTGGCTTGTTTAGCTTGCTTAAGTCGACTTAAGAAAAATAAAGTCAACTTAAGGAAAATTAAGTCGACTTTCTTAACCCACCTTTCTACTCGACCTAAGGCTTAATTTGACTTTCTAAAGTCGAATTAAGCCAGTGTAGCACTGGGGTAGCCCTAAGTCGACTTAGGGCTACCCCAGGACTACACCAATGCCCTCCCTGCCGGGGGGGGGCACAGGGGGAGCCTGGCATGTCCCCCAAAGGGCAGGGCATGTGGGCACAGTGTGACACTGTCTGGATTTAGGGAAGCATTTATGATATTATTTTCTATGGATATCTCATAAATGCTATAATCCATAGGAACTATGCATGTTCGGTATCAATAGAAAGGTAGTAATTTGCTGGGAATGATTATATAGTTTATGTCTAGGAATTCTATTTTGATTAGAAGTTAAGAATTTGATATTATATCCATACTGTAACTTGTGTCATTCTGGAGGAATGTCTTAGACGGGAGGGTGTGAACAACTATTGTCTCCTTAATGTTTAGGAATTTACCAGGTGATATGGTTCCAGGGAGTAAACTGATGAGCCATTAAGGATACAATGGTTGTATTCTTTATGTCCTCAATGGCTCATCAGGATACTCCCTGGGACCATTCTACCTGGAAAATTCCTAAACATTAAGGAGACAATGGTTGTTCACATCCTCCCGTCTAAGACATTCCTCCAGAATGACACATCATACTTGAGTTAATGAGGCAGGGGAGGGGGTGATCTGATGGTCTTCTGTTATGCAGTGTTTGCTAGTTTGTGACAATAATTGCTATAGACATAAATGCCATATAAAATTATAAGTATTTTTATGGAGTGATAACTGATGCATGAGGTACTGAGAAGTGGTTGCAAATGCCTAACTGGACTGGGGCCCGCACATGCATGATGGGGGCCCGGAGATTAGGAGGGTTCCGGGGCCCGTCAAATTGTACTTTAACCACTGCTTGCCCCCACCTCTGCTTCTCCTGACCCAGACCTTTCAAAGCAACCTCAGGGTCTCCCCTCCTCCCTCAATCTCCATGCTTAAGTTTACACAGCCTTCATTAGTCTTTCTCAAAACAGCCTGTCAGAGGTGTTAATTCCTACAGATTCTGACTCTTTTCTCGTAGGCTCAGAAAGGTAGAAATGATGCAGGGGAATTTTTTTTTCTGCAACATAGTGTGACATTCCCAACCTGCAATCTCTACTGGTGTGCTGCTGAGCCACCCCAATTCTCCACTCCAGGGCCCTGACTTATCCCACCTTATCCCACTTATCCCCCATTCCTGGGTCAGCTCACACCCAGCCACCTGTGTATAATTGGTCCCTCAACCAATGGAAGAGTGCTCTCACTAGCCACTCATGGGATGGTCCTCCATCAAACACCTCCAGACCCAGATGCAACCATGAAAACTATCATCTTGCAATGTTCACTGCATCCCTCACTGCACTTTGCAAGAGAACAGAGTCCTGTGACACTTTTAAAGACTAACAGATTTATTT
>ML685818.1:13097484-13137090 GCA_007922175.1 Pelusios castaneus | reverse complement strand
GAAAGCTCATGCGATTAATAAATCTGTTAGTCTTTAAAAGTGCCACAGGACTCTGTTGTCTTTCTACAATAGACTAACACGGCTACCCCTTTGGAATTGTATTAGTGGTTTGTGTAGTCACAAGCCCTCTGGCATAACACAAAAAAGCTGTCATTAATGATGGCAGAATAGCTAATTATTTGGATGTAGATAATATTCATATTATATTTGGTTGTCTTGCTATTGGGATACCCTACAGACTTGGGAGTGTGGATTGCTACTTGGGTAGTTTCTCCCTTTCCCTCAAAATCCTCTACTGCTCCCCCATGTGGTAAGGAGAAGCAAGCTGGCCAGTGGAGTCTGAAACATCTGCTAGACTGTGGGCACTGATTTAAGAATAGGAATAAACTAGAAAGCTAGAAGGACATTGATGAGCCCACGTAGACTTCTCTCTGCTGCTGTTAGCCCAGGGAACCAGGCAACTGAAGATCCTTATAGCACTAATATTAATTAGATGGCTCAATGTGGCCACTATTCAGATTGTTCAGGAAATTAGTTGTTCAGCTTACTCATGCCTAGAGCTTTACTTGGAGAACTAGAGAGTGTGATTTAACTATATAATGCTTCAATGTAACAATGCAGTTCTGAAGTCTCCCACTTTTCATTACTAAGCACTATAAGAACAGTTAAAGTTCAAGTATATGTTTCTGCATGAAAGCTATTAACCTAAGAGCTGAGTTTTGCTGTTTCCACCACTATGAAGGCACCAACTGAGAAAACTTTCCCCTAGGATAGCATATGTGACGGAATGCAGGGTCTTAATAGGTGAGTCGGCTCGCTGATCACTCATACCAATTAGTTCCCCCAGAGAAAGCTATGGAGGTAATTAGCTAATTAGGCTGGTGAGCCTAGGTGAACTAATGAGCCAATTAGCCCATCCGCTCAAAACTGATAAAGAGGCACAACAGGAAGAGAAACAGGCCTAGGGGGGCCCTGTCTTAGGGAGACCTCTTGGGAGATAGACCTCTGCTCCTCTCAGGTGTTGAGGCAAGGGCTGAAAACACAGGGGTTACTGTAACTAGTACAATTGCTCAGGATGGTAAGGGTGTTAATGAAGGGAATTCAAATAAATAGCCTGGTGGATACACTACCAATAGAGTCCAAGCCAGTTGCTCTGGTACAAGGAGGCAGTAGCATGGCGTACCCTGCTCCAGTTCTGTGGACTATAATGGTCCACAGAAATGAAATCAGGAGGTACTAGAATGACTTAGCTAGCTCCCATTCTTTGGGCACATATTGCTAATACATACGTTTTACATAGCTGGGAATTGACCTTCAGCTGAAAGTGGCACTCAGTTCTGTTACCAGATCAATGTATTGTCACTTTTACAGATATTGCTGTGAATCATACAACTTTCCTTCATCCATTCTGTATCCTACACTTCAATTTCCACCTCCCAGAAAGGCATATCCCGTGTTTTATTAAAATTCAGTGTTGTTTCCCTAATGCAACACTGATTGTGTGACAGCCACATACCCTTATTAAAGCAATATGGATGTGTTGGGTTTCACAGCTTTGGCAAATAAATGGCTTCAGAAACTTTCTTTTCAAAATTAGTCAACCTGAATATGTTGTTCTTCATTGACATGAAGTAAATATCCAAGACAGGATTCTCTTCCATATGATACAAAGGTGGTAACATCTTAACCATGTCAGAACCAATGCTTTCACAGTTGACATTACCTGGGGTACCAGTTATTTTGATTTTCCTTCCACATTCTGAAGCAGGTCAGGCTCCTGCTCTTGCTTTATGAGCTGTTCCATGACTGTGGGAAGTGTGCATTACTTCCAGATCTCCTCTTAGCTGATCCCTTTGCAGGAGCACCTCCTGCAACCCCCTCTGGTGCTTTTTCTTCACAGAAACTAGAATCTTGGCAGTCATGCACTCTGATATTGCATAAGCCTTTTTGGTCTACCATATCCAGTGCTGTGAAGATTGAAGAGACTGTCCTTTCTGCACCACTGTATTCACTTCTTTATCAGCACAGGTTTTATCTGTGTTCATGGCCCTGACATCTTTCTACAGAGCTGCTGCTTGCTCCTGGAAGATCGAAATCTGGTTCTCCAGACTTCTTTTTGCTCATGGGTCACATACTCTTTAAACCATTTTTTTTCTGCCTCCATCTGCCTCAGCTGGGCTTTGAAGCTCAATTTCTTCTCCTTATTTCTGGAGGCCCTAAGCACCCCCCTTTCTACAGTCCTTTTGCCCAAAGTTCACGCTCTTAAGTGGGACAGACTTTTAATATGTTCTCTCTGACCATATGAGAAACATATAACTCCTCTCTTTGTCTTCTCTTCAAGGAGCAAACCATCTTTGTGCCTCATCTTTCTGAACCTAAAGTACACTAGGATATTTCTCTCTGGCCAGTTGCTAGGGTACATCCTGCCTCTGCTGTTTTTATTGGTCCTCCAAAAATTGCCTGAAGATTGCCTATATCATTTATTATTGCACCACAAGCAGGTGGAGAATGTCTTCCATGCTCTTTTCTTTCGTTAAAGGGATTCACCAGGTTTATCTTGCCCATCCCATCCCCCATACATCAGCCTGGGAAGATGAATGTTCCCCAGCCAAAGAAGGTGTCACTATCTCTCTGCCCGATAATTCCTCTTTGATGGAAGATGGTCCTGTGACCGCACTTCTGGTCCAGCTTGTTATGGGATGTAGCTGGCATGTAGAGCCCCATTGGCTGAGCAGGTACAGCAGGCACTCCCTGCCTCAATTTCCCTCTCCTGAGGTTGGTTTCCTCCACTTCCCAGACACCAATTTGTGCTGGAGATGTGGCTTAGCCCTCTAGCCAAGTCCCAACAAAACTTAACCCCTTCGGGTATGGCAAAAGTAAAACTAAAAATCCCAAGAAAGAAAAAGGTTTTTTTGTCCTTCAGGGCTTGTCTTCAGCCTGACCTCTGTGTCTTGTTTCTAGCTCTTTTCTCGGCTACCTTTGAAAGCCTTTATGGCTCTGAAATAGAGGGCTCAATCCTCAGACTGGTTCCTCTGCAGTACTGTTGTCAATCCTACTGGACTGTATTCACTGCAACCTTCCCTGATCTGGTATAGAGTCCTGGCCCAGACAAGTGTCCATGGAGTCCCAGTCTCCTGCCAACCTAGCTGAAGGCCTTCCTGCTCTTCAGAAGTAAGATATAAACTCAGTGAAGGATTTGCCACAGAAATGCAGTCAAAATGTTATTAGGTAGAGCCATAATTCATTCTTCCTGTCATTGCACTGTTTTGTGTCAGTTTTGAGCACATTTGCTGTTTAATAGGCTACATTATGCCAGACTAATGTGTCCTTCCTATTGGAAACAGGCACATAAAAAAGACAAACACAAGATAAAGACTCTTAATGAGAAAATGGAAAGCTTACAGAATTGCTTAAGAGAGCCTCCTTGCTCTACAATTTATGTAATATCTTTGTTTATTATTCTCCTTAATCTCTTATTAAATAACTTTTTAATCTGAAAGTGGTAATTAGAGAAAATAAGTTATCTAGAACAATTAACATCATTATTGTCAATCTAGTGGGGGGTTCTGCTGGTGAAAAGCCTGCACAGAAAAATATTTTTGATTTTTATCTTCTCTTGCTCCTTTTTAATTATCTTTAGTAGATGGATGTAGAATTTGATTGTGAAGTGGTAATGCAAGAAGCTTGAGGGATAAAGAACCATAATTATAAATTTCTACTGGAGGTGTCTTTGGGTCTCCCACACACATACAGTATTTATGGACTAAAGTTTAGTAGTTAATGTTAAATTGAGTAGATTTATATTTGAATTTTACATTTTTGCTCACTTTGAAGAGACTAATCAGCAGAATATGATCAGATCTTAAAGAAAAATGTGGAAACCTTTGTATGTGTGCATGAATTCAGTTAAAACTTTCCCATCTGTATCTTGTATCTCTACATTGCCTGTCAGTAAAACACTGAGTAGACATGAAATATCAATCACAATATACTCCCAGTTATCTTAATGCCATGGAGGACATGGATTTTATTCAGATAACTGAGAGGGCAGGAGCCATTCACCAGTGGGGTGGCCTTCTTTATGAGGGGGACTTCTCATAGTCATGGTTGAGGTCTCTGCTTTGTTAGCCCAACCTCCACATTCATCAAATCCCTTTCTGGTTTCCCAGCATGGCAGCTAGAGCCCCTCTAGCTGCCTAGCCAAAAGCCATCTCTGTAGCCGCATAGGCAGCTACAGAAATGGCTCCTCTTGATGCAAGAGTAGGAAACACTTCAGATGTGTGGGGCGGGGGAGGAGGGGGTGTTTGTAGAATTAGTCAGTGCAGTTTCTTGGCTTGCCTAACTTTAGACGGCTTTATTTGGAAGTTCTGGCTTTGACCTCCCATCCAATTGCTGCAAAAGTAGACAAATCGTTTACCCTCTATATGTCTCAGTACCCTGATCTGAAATATTTATTTGCCTTCTGAAAAGTCTTTGGTGTAATATTTTGTATAGATTTTAATTTGTTTATTAAGATTCTCATGCCCACTCTTTTAGTACCTTTCAAACAATGGTGCGTGCAGGATCCAGAGGTGCGCAGGGTCATGTGCACTGGTTCCAGGAACAGGCTATTGTAGGGTTACAAAGGTTTTTTGTTGTTTTTGTTATTGTTGCTTGAGTGTAGGATGACCTTGATTACTTCTTGCTATGAAAGATAAACAATGAAATATACGCTCTATTGTTGCTTGACCTGAATGAATACTGC
Organism: Pelusios castaneus; assembly: GCA_007922175.1. Classification (NCBI taxonomy): domain Eukaryota; kingdom Metazoa; phylum Chordata; order Testudines; family Pelomedusidae; genus Pelusios; species Pelusios castaneus. The sequence continues at coordinate 13,132,346 of ML685818.1, read as the reverse complement.
TAACATAGGACAAATTGATCATAAACAGTGGGAAGCAGCATGAGGGCAAGCAAAGAGTAGAGTTAGAGCAATTTCAGTCTCTCTCAGTCTACAATATGTTGCTGGAAGATAATGATGAAAGGGTTCTTTACTCCATTGGGAATAAAAACTAACAATATGGTGTGTGTGGTTGTCCTAGATGCTAGCCTTATCTCTCTTTCTCACGGGTGTGAAAGTAGTTTGTTATATTGGAAGCATACTAAATAAGGTATTTCCAGCTTTGTTCCTTTATCAGTTTTACTTTTTAGATTGCACTGATACTTGTAAAAACATCATTTTAAGAAATTCAGATTTTATTGTGGTTTTGGCCAAAATTTAAATCAGAATAATCCTTAAAGAAATCATCTCTATAGAGTGTATCTAAAATGAATTAAAACAAACAAATTTCCTTCCCTTGCAAACCCTATAATTACTGCTTGTATTCAGAAGCAATGATTTTCTTAATTACTGTTGCTTATTGGCATGCCCTGTATTTAAAATTCATATATTTAACCCCTGCTTACAGGCATCTTATCTGAGTGAATAACTCAATAAATTATTGAAAGGTAATATATTTTAATCTTTACCAGTAATGATTTTATTTACTATCTGTACATTCAACTTGGACATACAAATAGACTAGTCAGTTTCATACGTCAGGTTAATAATTGGTTTCTACCCAGTTTCACATTCTGGCTCACATATTAGAACATCATAGGCTACACTTACAAAAGCTAGTTCGAATTAGTTAATTCAAACTAACAAATTCGAACTAATTTTAGTTAGTTCAAATTAACTTAATTCGAACTAGCATGGCCCCAGTAGAATGCTAGTGCGAACTAGCTATGGCCATGCAAGGCACTTGCTTAGTTCGAATTAGTCAGTTGCATGAAGGTCAATCTGCCGATTAGTTCGAACTAAGCAGTTAGTTCAAACTAATATGGCCACATTGACTTAATTCGAACTAACTATTTCGAATTAAGGGTTAGTTCAAACTAAGCAATCGAATTTATTAGTTCGAATTAAGGAAGCCCTTAATTCGAACTAATGAAAGCCTAGTGTGGCCAAGGCTTAAGTTAGTTCGAATTAAGCTTCCTTAATTGGAACTAACTTGCAAGTGTAGACATAGCCATAGGGTTTAAAGCCAGAAGCCATCACCAGATCATCCAGTCTGACCTGCACATCACAAGCTACTAAACCCCATCCCCATTGATTTACCAGTGAACTAAGCCCGACAACCAGGATTAAGTTAATAGTTTGGTCTTTAGAAGGCTGTGTTACTTTATGTGCCACAACCAGAGAAAAGCAGAGACCAAGATTCATCAATGTCCTAGGTCCCTGCAGTGGCAGGGGATTGATTTGGTGAGATATATCCTGCTGAACCTATACTGCTGCATCACTTTTGAGTTGTAAAGACTTTCAGGGAGTTTTATTTCTTTTAAAATAAAGTGCTTTTATTGTAATGTTAAATTCTGTTAGTTAGGTTTGGTCAAAATGAAACCTGAATTGTCTTTTGGTTAGCTATTCTATATACTTAGGGTGCTTTGGGGTTTTGGTTTGAAGAGAAATATAATAGATGTGTGACTCCAGTGATTTTCTAAATATATTTTCATTTTTTAAAAGTAATGATTGTTATTAAGTTGTGATCTCTGGCCCTAACCCTGCTACCGCATTCACACAGCCCTACCCACGTGCCTGATGCCAATGAGACTCTCCCTGGATATGGGTGGTTCACTAGCATGACTGCATTTGCAGGACTGGAATCTTTATTATGTGGGAAACAATATCGCAATATAATTTTTTAACATTTGTGAAAATGATGTTGACAAAAAGAAACATGGATGGAAACTTTTGAAGCCTGTCTCTGCTGACCGCCTAAAGCAATGTTTCTACTGGTTACTTTCCTTTTTAAAGAGTAAGAAAAAAAATGCCTACTTTGTACATTTCCTGACTCTGCACCTCTGTCAAGCACATCAGTCACAGGAACCATGATCCTAGTTAGTTGTACTTCGGCTGCTCAAACCTATGTCAGGCATCTTTATGAGGATGTCTCATGTACTTAGGCTAGTAAGTATCTGAGTACCCCTGGGCATCTCACAAAGGTCTCCACATGTCAGCTGTGATCTTCCTGATTTTTGTCTAGCTTTAGAACAAATTCTTTATCTGATTTGAGAGCGTCTCTTTAAATGTTTGTAAATATAGTTTATTATATAAGTCCCTTTTATTCACAATACATTCCAATGCTGAAAGTCACAACGGTAACTTAAGCCAAGTTAGAAAAAGGGCACTACCATCAATGAAGTAATCTACTTCGGCAGTGTTGAGTATAGCCATCACCACCCAACTCCGAGAACTTATTTTTTTGTGTTTTCTTCCTAGACCTAATCACTACAATGCATATTTCAATAGATTTGTGCCCGTGTGTGGTAAAATATAAAACTAAATTGGGAACATTGTCTTTCCCTATCGTGGGTTTACATGTTTTTGCTGAACCAAATCACAGTAAATTAATCTTTAAATGTTGCATATGTGGGGTTCTTGGTATGAACCAAGCCCTTGTCTACAGTGGGATTTTAACCACCAGTGTAACTGCAGCAATGCAAACCCTTACTGGATACAATTTATACTGGCATAAAACAATTTGCTGTAGTGTTTACCTCAACTAGAAAGCAGGATAAGCTGTGCTTGTGCAAATCATGCTGCACCAGTTTAAACTGTGTCTTCTTAGCAATTTGGATGGGGCAACTACAAGAGCTGCTAAAATCCCTGTGTAGACAAAGCCTAAGAAACTCACTTGCTCTTATATCCTTCTTACGTTTAGTCATCCTAAGTATATATCTGTACTCCCAGGACGGAAATGCTAAATTAGAAGTTCTAGGGAAGGAGATTTTTTTAAAAGTGATTAATGGATTTAGGAGCATAATTCCCACTGAAAATCAGTAGGCATCTGATGAAGTGGGTTATAGCCCACAAAAGCTTATGCCGAAGAAAATCTGTTAGTTTCTAAGGTGCCACAGGACTCTCGTTGTTTTTTGCTGTACACAGACTAACACAGCTACCCCTCTGGAAGTAGGCCTTTTGAAAATCTTCTCCACTGATGCTATAAAGACAAAACTTCTTACTTCATATTTTAAAGGTTTTGAGTTAAAATCCTGTTGAGCTTGTATTTTCATTTAAATACATTTGTGTGAGCTACTTTTCCCATCAGTGTGATTATAAGACTTAATTCTTACTACTTCTCTAAAGCAAAGAAGAAAAAAGGCTGACTCAAAACATTTCTCATTTAAAAGAGCCAAGTTAGAAAAAGAACAGTTTAAACTATACAAAAATGTGATATCTATTTAAAACACCCACACTGGAATTATGGCTAGCTTCAAAACTCCTTGTGTTAAACAAGACAAAAAATACTACGTTCTCATACAAAAAGGTTAAATGTGTAATTTTCTGTCAAGGTGGCTTTTATTTCAGATTAAGGCAAACAACAAAGAAAGGACTAATACAGTGTTTCTGAGGGAGAGAACAGAGGAGCTTATTGTGTAACATTCTACACCTGAGCTGAATAACATAGGACATATAGCAGTGGAATGAAAAATTATGTCCTATTCCAGTTCAGAGTGGCTACATGGTCTTATGAATTATTGGGTGAATGTCCAGTTAACTGTAACTTTTAAAAATTGACTTTTGACAGATCTATTTGGCTATTCTTTTCCAGTCTGACTTACATTTAAATATGAAGTTTTTCACTTCTGAAATGTTTTTGCTAGATAAAACCCACCATGTCATTAATATTCTGTAACCAGGCAGAATGACATTGAGGCTGACATGTAGAAGTTTGTACAGCCTTGATTTCACCTGAACTTCATAGAAAACAAATGGGAATTTTACCATTTACCAGAACAGCACAAGGCAGCTGAAGTGTAGGCTTCAAGGGCAATGTTGCACTCTTCCTCCTGTCTTCCAAATTCTCCCCATCATTGAACCTTCTTACATTCTACTGTACATACCCACCCAAATTCCTCTTCCTGTCCTCAGCAGTCCTCTATTCACACCTCCCTTTGTTCTTCCCCCTCCTGTACCTGACACTACCCTGCAAGCACGCACTAATTTTCCCCTCTCCTGACCTTTCTCATTAGATCTTTTCAGAGGCTACCTGTTGCATCAGAAGAATTTAGGATAAATGATTAATCATTTCTGCCATTAACCTTCATAAATGAAAAATTTATCTCTCAGAGAAGTGCTCAGAGAATTGCCATCTTTCAAAATGGCTTCTGCCTTCCATTCTTTCCAGTGCAAGTGAAAACACTGAGAACAGTGGGTGACGGCAGCCATTCTGAAAGAGGGCAATTCTTCATAGACTACTCGGTAATCCAACGTTATTCTTCAGCCTCTTCTAAAGAAGAAACATTCAGTTTGCTTTCAGTCACTGACCCCAATGTGCATTCCACATAGGAATCTGCATGCACACCATGTACTTGAGACCAGAAAATCTATGAAAGTAGGGCACAGGCATGGGCCAATACAAACTCCATTTGCTCAACACTGAAAGTATAGGGGAAGGTCTGACTGACCCTCCAGCTTCTTCTTATTGACATTTGGCCTGACTCTGAATCCTGTGTCCAAAGCTATCTTTGACCATATTTTTGTCTGTAAATATAACTGTATGTAGTTCTTAGTAGGTTTATTAATATAGGTTAGTATTTTGCACCCCAGACACCCTCTGTGTTCACAACCTTCAGGAGAAGGACTATGCCCAAAGTTCCAGGGTTTAAGAACTTTTGCTCCTGTTCTTGCCACATCCTGGTAAGTGATGACTGTCTTTATTGCTCTGGAGAGGGTCACATCACTGCTAAATGCAGTCCTTTGACCAGACAAGGTTACCCTTTTAGGGACTGTTGATATCCAGTGGTTTGGAGTTCCCTACAACCTGCCTTTGACCAATGTACAGGCCTTTTTGGAGTCCATGGGATCCCTATGCACAGCAACCTGGATCCATGTAAGTGTTTCACTGGCACTCTTCCCCTAGGCAACAACCACCAATTCCAAAGAGTATACAGAGGAGAAGGACGTTGAGCTAGATGCACTGATACTATTGGTACTGACAGGCATAGTACTTTCTTTCCCAATGAGGCAATTGCCCCATCTTCACCATTCCTGCCTCATGATCAAAGGAAATTCCAAGAAATCTTGCAGAGCATGGCAAATGAATTTCAGATCTTGAGGCAGTTCATGACATACAGCGTAATCTCTTGAGCATTCTACAGTCCACTGGACCCAATTAGGTAGTTCTCCCAGTAAATGAGGATATCATGGAACCAGCCAGAATAGTATGACACATACCTGTATCATCCACCCCCACTCTCAAAAGACCTCAGAGACTATTATGTACCCGTGCAAGAGGCAGATTTTTTCTCCACCCATTCTCCTCTCCCCGGCAACTCTCTTTTAATATTAGCACTCTGGAGAACAACACCCCAACTCCTCCCCCACACCTCCCAGTAGACACAGGCACTAAACTTCTTCACATTCTATGAAGGAAGCTGTTTACATCCACTCACCTCCAGTTTAAAATCACTAACTACCAGGCCCTATTAGCAAAATATGATTTTACAAATGGCACCAAGTTCTTGAAGTTTAAAGATAAACTTCATGAGAACAGTGCCCATTTTTTTTTAATGGGGGTAGATATGTGGCAAAAGCTTCACTCCAAGTTACAGTCTACATGGCTATCTGGGACTAATTAATCTCTTTAACAAAAGGACAGAAGAGTCTTTTTACTCATTACAAGTCCAGCACAACCTTCTGCTCCATAGGCATTTTCATCCAGGCCCCAAAGAAGAAACATCATAAATGGGTGTATAAACTAATGCCTCTTTCCCAGCCTTTCTACCACCAACAACTGTACAAATCCCCATGCAAATGTCAGAAATTACAAAGACCCAGATATGCGGCCCCATCCACTTCAATATCAGTTACCCAACTTCATCCACAGGACGTTAGAGAGTTGTAAACCATCACTGATGCCATTCCCACCTGTTTCCTGAACCTTGGTGACCACCTAGTGTACTTTGCCTACAACAGAAGGGCTATAACATAGCAAGTGGGTATTAGATATCATCCACTTCAGCTACACCATCCAGTTTTTCTTCACCTTCCCACAAACGCTCTTGCCAGCTCTTCTTCAGGGACCACTCTCATAAGAAGCTCCTCCAACAAGAGGTGATGTCTATCCTCAAACAAGGGGATATAGCATAAGTGCCACCTACAATATTTGATAGTTCCTAAGAAAAAGGGGGGATGGAGGTCCATTCTCAACTTACATCAGCTAACTATTTTTGTTTACAAATTTGAAATTTCTCCTGATTATATTGGCATCAATAATTCCTTCTATGGAAAAATACAGATGGTTTGTGATTCCTGGCCTGAAAGATACTGGTTTTCATGTGGGCATTCACCCATCCCACACAGTGTTTCCCGTAGGACAAGAACGATGCCAGTTTTGAATATTCCACTTTGGTCTGTCACTGCACCCAGGCTCTTCACAAAAGTCTTCTCAGTGATAACTGCACAGATGAAATGAAACTATACCATCTGCCCATCCTTGGACAACTGGCTCCTAACAGGCATATCCTGCCAGGAACTTCAGCTGGGAATCTTATCTTTGTTCTGCCTCCTGGCATCTTTGGAAATCTGCCTATACATGAAAAGACTAGTCAGACTTCTATGCTGACATAATTTTATAGGAGCAAACTTAGACTTGACCTCCGCAAGTGCCTACCCCTCTCTAGACAGATTCCAGGCTATGAGCAGTCAAACTATTGTCAAATTCTGTCTGTTCATAGTACATCATGTGGTCATCATATGCCAGGCTTCATTTCCAATACCTAAAGGCTTCAGTCTGCTTACTTGCCAGTGACAGTTCCTGCCAATGTCAGGGCTTTACTTCATTTAAAGGATGAACCTGGAACAAGTATGTGTTGGAGTCCTCTTCCTTCTTTCCTTCCATATCTAACACAACCATAATCACAGACCCATCCTTCATGGTCTGGAGATCCAATAGGTTTGACCACATAATGGAAGTTAAATGATACCTGGATGCATATCAATCTTCTGGAGCTAAGAGCAGTCAGATATGCCTGCAATGCATTTCTTCCACTTACATAGTTCTGACATGTCTGGAAAATGTTGGACAATGCAATGACAGTCTTTTGTATAAACAAACAAGGAGAAATGAAATTTCTTCTTCTGCATAGAAGCGATCAACTTACAAACTTGTGTACCCAGAACCACATCACATTCTCAGCAACATGCCTCCCTGGTGCACAAAACTCATTTGTGGACAAATGATTGAGCGCATAAAATCTGAGTGACCCCTTCTTTCTTTTGCAGAAGGCCAGAAGGACATTTATCACCTCACTCCTGTGGCAGTGCACTGGCTATCCAAACATAGATACAAATTGGTACCGGTAATCATTGCTACCCACCCAAATCATATGAAAGAAGTCTCTAGAAAGCATGTTTATGATTTTATTTTATAGGTAACCATTTGTTTCCGACAGTCTGCCTCACTATTACTTGCATTGCTATTATTTAATAATAAACTTATTCTTGTTTTCACTATGTGTGCGTGCACTTTCGCGCATACATTTCTGTGGTGGTCAGTAAAGTTGACTCTTACAAACTGGAATGTACTGTTCCTTTGGGAACCATGTTAGTTCTGTGAGTGGTGGCTAAGGACTGGACACTGCAGGGAACACTCGAAGTATTAAGGGGTTGGCATGTGCCTGTTGCTACCTATACAGATAGAGGGCACAAGTTATGCTGCCAGAGGCTCTTATTTTCAGGGAGCTGATCCAGAGCAGGTGCAGGCAAGACTGCTTCATGCTGAGGGCAAGTGGTGGTGAAATGCCTCACAGCCCTGCATACCCTGCGGAGCGTCATAGGAATTGTCATCTAAGAATTGTGAGATTTAGCATATCTTGCCATAACATCTCGATTTTATCCAGCACTATAGAAGTGCTAACTTGACAGAAAAGATCTCATGATAACTAATAGAAACCCGATAATAGAAAATTGGCTACAGAGGAAAACAAAAGGAAATGAAATATTCCACTGTTTCCCTCCCCAGTTCTGCCTGAGAAGTTGGAAAGGAGCCTTTTATAGAGGGTGGTAAGATGAGGATGGCCACCGATGGGATTGTGAGGTGGGGAATGCTGACATTGAGTAGCTGGTGAATGGGGAATCCTGGAAGCTGGGGAATGGTGCGATGCTTTTAAAAATGCTACCAGTCTAGTCTTCAGTCTAGAAGAGAAGGTATAACATTAGCCAGTTGCTAGAAGCTGAAGCCAGGCAGGTCGAGACTAGAAATAAGGCATACATTTTTAACTATGAGAATGATAAATCATTGGAACAACTTACTGGGGGTTGTTGTGGACTCTCCATCACTGACCATTTTAAAGTCAAGATCTAATGTTTTACTACAAGACATGCTCAAGAAATGATTTTGGGGATGTTCTATAAGGCCTGTGTTAGGTAGGAGGCCAGACTAGATGATCACTCGTCTATATGCATGAAATGGTCCTTCTGGTTTCTGATCTATCATCTGATGCAAAGATAATAAATGTCAAGTCATTGTGAAGAGGTACAAATCAAATTGTTTTTATTGTTTGTGTTCTTTAAATTATTTATATTATAGCACCACTTGAATGCCTTAACAGAGGGCAGGGCCCAGTGTAAGTGTCTAGCATGGAGCAAGGGACAGTCTCTTCACATTTCACAAATGGAGAACCGAAGTTCAGAGAGACTATGACTTATCTCATGGAGAGTCTGTGGTAAAAATAGGGTTTGAACCTACATCTCCCACATCCAGTTTAGGGTCCTAACTTCAGGACTCTTTCCTCTCTCTCTTTTTTTTTTTTTTTTAAAAAACACATGCATCATTGTTTTTCCAGGTGCTTGTGTAACCCATATGCCTAAAAAAGGCTATCTCTTTAAGAGACCTACTGAGGGGGGGTTACTGTTGCTGGGCAGATTAGCTGCCCACAACCAGAAACTTCTGGAAGCAGGGAATGGTAGCATTTTGAGCATGCTCCACAGGGTTCCCTGCTGCTATGATGTGGTGTGGTCAGAGTCAGATCACGTGAGAACAACAGTCTGTGCAGACAGCAGGCAGGAGATGCTTTGAGAAGAGCCCATGTGCTCAGTTTCCATGAGAGAAGGTGAGCCAGGAGTGAACAACAAGATGTTTTCTCCCTCCTATGGAGTCTTCTGCAACAGACTTTGTGCACATGCATATGGGACTCAGGGCTGGTTAACCAGTGAGCTGACGAGATGTTGCTGGTTCCAGAGGAGAAGGAAGAGCCTGTGTGGAATTCTACTGAAGATTCCTGCAAGGAAAGAAGAAGACGACAGCTATTTCTTGCCACTCAAGCTCCTAGACTTGAACAAAGATTGTAGCTGAGAGTTTAGTGAACTCCACCTGGAATTTGGGTATCTTTCCGGCGGGGTTTATGTAGGGATTGTTCTGTTTAATTGTATTTTGTTTTCTTAGGCTAAGGTTTAGTTAGTTAGTTAGTTAATAAAGTTCATTGCTATGTTTGTTTTTAGTAGTATTTTAATGTGGGAGAGTAACTTTGAGCAATCTTTGCTGTGAGTCCCATAGGCTGCGTCTACACTTGTAAATTAAGTCAATTTAAGCTTGCTTAAGTCGACTTAATTTCCTCTGCATCTACACTACAGTTTCCTTAAGTCAACTTAAGCAAGCTGCTTAAGTCGACTTCATGAAAATTAAGTCGACTTTATTAAACCTACTTTTAGTTCGACTTTAGGCTTAAGTTGACTTTTTAAAGTCGACTTAAGCCAGTATAGACCTGGAGTAGCCCTAAGTTGACTTAGGGCTACTCCAGGACTCCCCCACTGCCCTCCCTGCCAGGGGGGTGGCACAGGGGGAGCCTGGCATACTCCCCCACAAGGCAGGGCAGAGCCCTGCCCACCCTGCCCCTATGCCCTGCCAGGGTCCCTGTCCCCCTTTGCCCCATTGTACCCAGGCACTGGACAAGGTCTGCCCCCCCGCCAATGTGGACCTGGCCAAGGTCCCCCTAACCCTTAGAAGTCGACCTAGGCATCCAGTGTGGACGCTCAAGGTCGACTTTGTAAGTTCCCCCCTAAGTCAACTTTAAATTTAGATGTAGACATGCTAAGTCAACTTAGCTAAAGTTCACCTAAATTTACAAGTGTAAACATAGCCATACAGACTGGGTCCTGGGTCTCCAGCTGCTTTCTCCATAGGGATTGGGGTTTATTTCTGCGAGGCACTGGAGAAAAGCAATTGAATGAATTTTAGCCCTCCTGAAGGTTACACTTGGTGTTTCTGAAGTGCTACATATGTATTAACATAATTCTAAGTTACTTGTTTACCATAAGTATATTTCCTCTCATTCCAAATCTTTAACAGAATAAGTGATTTCAGGTGAATGTCTGTAATAACAGGTGGCAAAAACTTCTGATATAAACCTTGAGTATGATGTATACCACAGATATGTGATGTTTCCTTATTACCCCTGCAACTCAGTCCCTATCATTTCATCTTATCTGTTCTGGGGTGTGCAGCTGGATTCTTTCTTAACCCTTAGAGCCCTATAGACAGCTTTGCTTATATCATATCTCAAAGCCACGAGGGAGAGTACCCTTCAACAGTCATGCCTCTCTCCTAGAGACCACCAAGTAAACAGCCTCCCTGCTACACAGTGGTTACAGAACCAGTCAGTCTTCTCCCATATGTCAGAGAGGGCCTTCCATGGGCAAGAAAAATTTCCCCCTTAGATGATTTATCACAGTGTATTAGAAAGGTTTTTATATTACACATATTTGAATCTATTTGCAGCCTTGTATATTATCATTCAGAAAGGTCTGCCTGTACTGGAGGAAAGGAGAGATTTTTTTTCCTGCTGAACTCAGTGGAATTCTCCATATGAAGCAGGAAATCCCTCAACAAGTAAGGCTGACTTTTAATTTGGCTGGCTTGTAGGAGGGAGAGAAATTGGTTAAGACTGAGGTAATATAAGTAGAAATGAAACAGAATGAAGCAAAGGAAACTTTTTGACTGGAAATAGCTCTCCTTTATAAAAAGAAAAGTATTCTACAGTAATGTTCCAAAACATCACATCCCACAAAAGTGTTACTGCAGTGTTAGGATAGCACTGCAGAATTCTGTTATAACTCTTTAAAGATGTTAGAATGCAGAATTCACCATGCCAGTCATAGGCTCCAATCCCCAGCCATTTCTCTGAGGTAGTTTTGTTCAAACTGCTCCTACTGAGGCCCTAGGGCAGGGGTGTCAAGCATGTGGCCCAAGGGCCAGATGCAGCCTGGAAACCTCGTCCATCCGGCCCATGGCTGTGCTCGATGGGACCACAATCTCCCGCTAATACACAGAAAGAAAGAGAATGAGAGAGAGGCCTCGCATACCCAGCACTCTGCGATGCTATGAGAGTGTCAGATCTCATGACATCACGGAGCACTGGGTATGCAAGACTTCACGAGACCACATTCTGTCCTTGAGAGAGAGAGAGGTCTCGCGGAGTGCAGTTTCACACACACAGCACTCCACAATACAGTGAGAGTATCCTAGTATTTCCGTTTATGGTATGTATGGCCCACTTGAATACCTTTAAGTCAAATCTGGCCCACCATAGCAAATGAGTTTGACATCCCTGACCTAGGGCCTGAAATTGATTTCACTGCTGGTCAAATACAAAAGACTGATCCATGTAACAATTACAAAATTTCATATTTTCAATATAGCCCATGTTAAGATTCTGTGAACTTCCCAAGCAGAGCGCTTTGTGTACTTTACATGATGCCTTATCAAGGTTCTGAATCTCTGCTTGCATCTTCACTGTTTGAATTTCAATACCCTAGAGTCATTATTAGACGTTATTATTGATAGCCTGGAGTCTTCTACCCAAAGGCATGCCTCTTCTGTTTGATTCTCCTTTGAAAATGGTATTATTATTAAGCAGTAAAAAAAATACTGCTCAAGCATGCGGGTGTGAAATCAGGAAGGCCAAAGTGCATTTGAAGTTGCAGCAAGCAAGGGACATGAAGGGTAACAAGAAGGGTTTCTACAGTTACGTTAGTGAGAAGAAGTTCAGGAAAAGTGCATACCCTTTACTGAATGGGAGAGGCAACCTGTTGACAGATGATGTGGAAAAAGCTTAAGCACTCATTGCTTTTCTTGCCTCTGTCTTCATGGACAAGGTCAGTTCCCAGACTACTTCACTGGGCAGCACAGAATGGGAAGGAGGTGAGGAGGCTTCAGTGGTGAACAAGCTGGTTCAGGACTACTTAGAAAAACTGGACATGGGTCTGGATGCAATGTATCCAAGGGTGCTGAGGGAGTTGACTAATTTGATTCCAGAGCCATTGGCTGTTCCTGAAAACTCATGGTGAGGGAAGAGGGTCCCAGATGACTGGAAAAAGGCCCATCTTCAAAAAAGGGAAGGCAGAGGATCTGGAGAATTACAGACCAATCAGCTTCACCTCAGTCCTTGGAAAAATCATGGAGCAGATCCTTATGGAATTCATTTTGAAGCATTTGGAGGAGAGAAAGGTGAACATCCTAAATTCACCAAGGGCAAATCATGCCTGATCAACCTGATTGCCTTCCATGATGAGATGAAATGGTGGATGTGGTATACCTTGACTTTAGTAAAACTTTTGTTATGGTCTCCTACAGTATTCTTGCCAGCAAGTTACAGAAGTATGGCTTCGATAAATAGACTATAAGTTGGATAGAAAGGTGGTTAGAGCATTGGGCTCAACGGGTAGTGATCAACAGCTCAACGTGTAGTTTGCAACTGATAATAAGCGGAGTGCCCCAGGGGTTGAATCCGGGGACTGTTTTGTTCAACAGTTCATTAATGATCTGGGGGATGGGATGGATTGCACCCACAGCAAGTTTGCAAGAGGCCCTAAGCTAGGAGGAAGGATAGATGCTCTAGAGAGTAGGGATAGGATCGAGAGTGACCTAGACAACTTGGAGGACTGGGCCAAAAGAAATATGATGAGGTTCAACAAGGGCAAGTGCAGAGTCTTGCAGTTAGAATCCCATGTACTTAAAGCAGATATATTTATCCTCAGCACAAAACTTTTATGTCCTCCATCACCTGGAATAGAGGGTTGCTGAATTCCCTGATCCCCATACCACTAAAGCTATCCAGTCTTAATCAGGAGAAAAGATTTTATGTCAAGAAGCCTGAGAATTGATAGCCTTTTAAACTTTATCCTGTGAAGTGTGTAAGAAGATGACACCCCCAAATTGCTCCACATTATAGAAGCGAAAATACCCCTTTCCTGGTGTTTAACTTTCTTGCGAATTGAGTAACATCACAATGTACAATGCAATATAAGCTTTCTTCCCATGACTGGATATTCCTAGGATATTTTCTAGGATCTCTGTATCTGCCTCTGGTTTCCTCTAGACAGGGTATCAGGCCCTTCTCTTTTATATCCTTGTGGAATTCACAAACCATGGCTGCCAAAAGAAGTCAGTAGCATTTACTCTGCAGTTAATTTCTATTAATAGCATTGGAGAGTAGGAAAGTCCTGTAATACTCTGAAGGGTCATAAATCCAGTCTTTGTTCTTAATTGTAAAAGAGCCTAATCCTTTTCTGAAACGTCTTGAGGTCTTTGCTGTAATGCTGCTATGATGAAACATAATTTTAACATAGAGTAGTGTTAAATGATTCAGTGATAACAGCACTTGCAGTCTATCCTACAGCATTTGTAGCAGGATTTACTATTGTAGGATCTGCAGCAACTTAATTATGGTGCATGAATTCCATTTATTTTATTAAGTTACCTTTTTAATTTTAATTGCTCTAAGTATTCAAGATAGCTCCTCAAACTGATGGCCTACACCTGGGATATTAGTTTGGAAAATTTGTAAGTTTCCATTTGAAATCAAAGTGCTGCTTGTCAGGTGGAGAAAAGATTGGATCTCTTTGTTAGGTTTTGCCCTCACATGCTATATAAAGATATCTTCATTCCAATCATTGTGTTGTTCATAGACACGTACTATAAACATTACTCCACTAACATTTACCAGAAGGCAAGGCACTGCACTGAAGCTGGGTGTGGGGAGATGGGTTGAGAATGAAGTTGAAGAATATATGGAGCAATATAGAAATGAGGAGCAAAAAATTCACGGTGGTCAATTAGTTTCAGTTAATGCATGCAGTTAATGCAAAACAAATTAACTAGATTAAAAAAAATTGTTCACTATTAATCACGGTTTTAATCACACTGTTAAACAATAAAAGAATACAAATCTAAATTTATTATAAATATTTTGAAAAGTTTGGAAGTTTTTCTAAATTTTCAAATATTGATTTCAGTTACAAAACAGAATACAAAGTGTACAATGCTCACTTCATAGTTTTTATTAAAAATATTTGCACTGTAAAAAAGATAAAAGAAATAGTATTTTTAAAATCACCTCATCCAAGTCCACTCAGTACTACTTTTTGTTCAGCAAATTGCAAAGGCAAACATATTTGTTTACATTTAGAGGAGATAATGCTGTCTGTATGAACAGGCATTCACATGGCACTGTTGTAGCCACCACTGCAAGGTATTTAAATGCAAGATATGCAAAACATTCACGTACCCATTTATGCTTTGACTTCTACATTGTTTTGGTTTTGAATGTGGTTATGTAAAAAAATAATTTCACATTTGTAAGTTGCATTTTCACAATAGAGATTGCACTACAGTGCTTATATGAGGTAAACTGAAAAATATAAAGTAAGCATCATTCACTTTGTATTCAGTGTGGTATTTGAAAATACAGAAAAACTTTCAAAAATATTTATAATAAATTAAAATTAGTATTCTATTGTTTAACAGTGTGATTAATTGGGGCTATTTTTTAATCTCGTGATTAGTTGTGATTTTTTAAATTGTTTGAGAGCCTTACAAAAAATGTCTTGTGCATGATTCCTGTCATGCTGGAGGTTTTTACAGCAGGTTTTGCCCCTTTCCTTTCCTTTCCTTCTATTCAGCTATTCCAAAGCCGCATCTGACATTCATATCTGTGCTAATCTCTGCCAACCAGAATGGGATGCATTTGTGAAGGGAAAAGTCACCTATTCCAAAACCTTAGATTGTAGCCTCTGCTTAACAGTTTTACAATACAGAACTGAAAGCATTACATAACACACTTATAAACAAACAAGGAATTTGATGGCATTTTTAAAGACTAACAAATTTATTTATCTCATGAGCTTTTGTCTGACAAACTGGAATTTTCTCCCACAAAAGCTCATGCAATAAATAAATTTGTTAGTCTTTAAAAAGCCACAGGACTCCTTTTTTATTTTGCTGAGCTAAACCCCTTTGGAACATAGTACACTTCTGTGACTGTACATCATGAGTAAGACATCTTGAGTTAGTGTTTCCGGTCAAAAAGATTAAAAACATCAAAGGCCCTCGTTCTTTTGTAACAGTTAGTTTAGTTGTAGAATTTTATAATTTTGGAACAAAAACCAACCTCCTGGTGCTGGAAGGTAGAGCCCTGCAGATCTGCGGGTGTGGATATCCACAGCCCCATTTTTGCATATTGGCTGCAGCTGCCAATTCTATGTTCATGATCAATCCCTGTAGCTGCTGCTACGATCTTCATCATCAGTAGTACACAGGGGAACAAGGAAGCACTCCAGCCAATCCCACTTGAGCTCTGATTAGTGGTCTGCCAGCCAATAAAAGTCCTGATCACAACAGGCTGGGGTTTGTAGAGACTACTCACTGTCATTCAGTTACCATGCTGGCCTTTGATTGGCTCATTCCCCATGCCTTCCCTGCCCACTTCTTCATTTTCTTGTTTGTGGTTCATATGCCATGCTGTCAATCAGAAATTTCATTGGTGGCCAAGGAATTCTGATTGACAGCACAGCATGCAAATCGCAAACAAGAAAAGGAAAAAATGGGTGGGACCCAGGTAGCGAATAAGCCAATCAAATGCTAAAATGCTGAGCTCAAGATCGGTTGCAGATGCAGTTCCGGATCCACATAAAATATGGCATTGGGGTCATGGATCACATAAAGACTGACATTGGGTGGGTGTGGTCCGGTTCTGGATCCACATTTTTATATCCGCGCAGGGCTCTACTGGAAGGCTCAGTAACTCTTGTTTCTAAATGCATTTTTCTAGACTGAACTCTCTCTCTGGTTAACTAGTAACCTAGAAGAGGTATTTTACAAACTGGACAATCTTAGTTATTTGATATTTTTCAAGAGACCGGTTTCCAAATTAGATAGGACCACGGTGACCGTGGAACCCAAATGGTCAAGAAGCTATATGTCCATTTTGGTGAATTTTGAAGTTATTTTTTAATATGGATATCAATTACCAGTGCCTCAAAATTGGTGTTGTTCGTAGGGTGTTTTTTTTAATTTGTTTGGCCTGTGCTATTTACAGACTTCTCACTACAAAGCTTCTACCCTGACATTCTCTTGAAGAAATGAGTGTAAAAGTGTCACCATGCTATTTCAGATCTCTCAATGGTTTCCAGAGCAAACTCACTTACTCCACAGGTACAAAAAGATTTTGTTTTAAACTGTCTACCTTGCAAATTCACTCTGGTGTCTTAAAATCAAGCTTCGCATTAACACTAAAATGTATCCATGTAAAAAATGTAATCATTTTTTGTGGTGAAGACAATCTTTATTGGTTAGTAAATCTGGAAGTCTACACGGATCAGAATGAGAAATGAGTGGTACATTCTCAATATTTTTTAGATTGTGATTCACTGGCCTATTATTCTTTTAAGGTTTTATTTTCATGGAAATGCTGAATTTTTAAAACAAAAGTGCTTTGTTATCTCTTCTAGGTGCTGTAGCCATCTTGATCCCTCACCTAGATCTGGTGATTTCCTTTGTTGGAGCCGTAAGCAGCAGCACTTTGGCATTGATCCTGCCACCTTTGGTTGAAATCCTCACATTTTACAAGGAAAACTTAAGTGTGTGGATGATATTTAAAGACATCTTTATAGCTGTCATTGGAGTTGTTGGCTTTTTAACAGGGACATATGTGACAGTTGAAGAGATCATTTATCCTACTTCCACAGTCATAGTTAATACTACAGAGAGCCCCTTTGAAGTTTTGAATGCTACGCACTTGGTGTCTGGTATCAATTAATGGTGAGCAAACACAGAACCATTTTGTTCATGATTGTGGGTTCTGATTAGGAGCAAGAGATCATGACAGAGCCTGAACTTGGAGGTCTGGCCCATATTCAAATGAACTGAAAAATTAATTTCTGAAACATAACATACCTCTTTCCTTTTTTTCTACTATTCCTGCTTTGCCTATTCTGTAACTCCTTCAGACCAGATCTCTGTGTTACGTCTCCCAGGCCTTCTCTGCTGTATCTAGAGAAGGAAAGGACCAGTTTAGATGTTGGGGGTGGGAGATAGGGAAGGGTATTTATATATGAACTGCATGTGCAACCAAAAATCATTTATCAGAAAATCAAAATGCCTACTCCAAAGGGTGAAGTCTACCCCTTGCATCACAGCACCAACATGATGTCAGTGCAGCATCCACATTTCATTAAAGCCCTGTTTTAAGGGGTTAAATGGGACTTAAGTAGAGTATAGACTAGGGCCCAGCAAATCCATGGATATTTGCATTATTATCTGCAGTTCATTTCTTGCGGATGCAGATCGGATGTCGACTCATATATTTGTATCTGTGCAGAGCTCTACAGATCAGTAGAGCCCTGCAGATCTGTGGATATCTGCGTTCTATCCGCATCCATGGATGCAATGTGGATATCTGGGCACCATTTATTGCGGATTCAGATCAGATGCGACTCCACATGTTTGTAGCTGCGCAGGGCTCTAAGGTGGATCATCTGCTGGCTCTCACTGAAGGGATGAATTTCTCCCCATGGGTAATAGTTATTATGAATATAACTTGGATTGTTAGTAATGTTTCCAGGGACCTGTAGACTTACTACTGAGACCTCGAAGTGTTTCCTTTGAACGACTACAAGTGCTTTGCTCTAATTACTGGGGGTTAGTATGTCTTAAATCAATGTGGATTTGAAAAATTATTAAAACCATTCATGCAGTCTTTCCACACTGGCATTAATAGGAGTTCTGTAGACTCAAAGTCTTCAGGGTCAAGGTCTTTATGATTGGCACATGTACTGCAGGCCACCACTTTCAGTCAGTTTATAAGCCGTTAAGCACTAGGTCATTTTTTTCATGTAATCCAGATCAATAACAGCCACGTTAGCTAAAGTATGCAAAAGATCCCCACCTCCTTCAGGAAAATCCTTCATCCTAGCTTCTCTTTATGGGTAAATTCATACTCCTGGGAGGAGACCAGTGACCTCCTTGGGGTTTGTGCGGGCTCAGGGGCGTGACCATGTGGAGCAGCTTGCAGAACCCAGGCCTTAGTTTTGACAGGGTATGCTACTTCCAGTCATAGAACAAGTAATTTTTACACCCTGGTTGTTCATGCCTTTGGGCTTTGTGCATAGTGTCATGTATCAGAATAAATTTACTCTCTAATAATGAAGAAGTAGATAACAAGACCGCATCCATGATCACAAATGATGATGTCCAGAGTTTATTCTAGTGTATTTTTGGTAACTGCTGTCCTAAATGGTGAGCCTTCTTTTAACTTTGTTAATCAATCCTTAAATGTAACTGTACAAATATATGAAACACTGTATTTTTCTACCTATTCCTAGAAGATGAGTGGCTGTCTATATTTATATTACAGCAACATGTACAATAGAGTACTTATTTTTGCATTATTATGTTTTGCCTTCAGTAATATTTAACATGCACATTACTGAATTTTACCTCTTTTTTCCCCATTTTTTGGAAAGGAAAAAGCGCATCTAGGAAAGCTGGTAACTGTGGGTGAAAGTCACCATTTTGCTCCCGGCCAATGCCCCATTTAAGTCTCCATAATCGAAAGCTCTATTTTGAGGGCTTGTGTTGGGCTTTCTGCCCCCCCCCCCCAGCTGAATTTCACCCTTACTGCCGAAATATTTTTTATTTTAACTGAAACAACTCTACACTTTTTAAAGAAAGAGTTTATCCAACTTTCTTCTTATAAACACAACACTTTTCAAAATATTTAGTTATAGCATTTCATGAGGAAATAAAATGTGCCAAATAAAGCCCTCCCGTAGTCCCCATATGCATTGAGACAAGGAATAGCTCATATTTTTCCTGCCTTCAGAATACTTCCACCATCACCTACTATATGTCATCAGCACTATAGTGGCTTTATCTCCATTTTGTAAGCATTTCCAATAGGGATTCAGCATAATAGCATATGCTGTGAACTGGATGTAGTTGTTCAAACAATTGTTCTATGTAACACTCTCATTTTCATTTCAGCATGAATAAAATTAAACAAAGACTTGGCAAGCACTTCAAAGGAATGTAGATGTAACATTTTGCTGCTAGTACACCTAGCACCTTTAATATTAAGGTGCCGATAAGGAGCATCTGAAGGCAGTGACTGGACAGAGAAAATGTGTAACTTTCACTTTTCAGAGTCAAGATTTTAAGTCTCTTTAAGTTATTTCTAAAGGACACAGTTCAGCCAAGCTTTCATTGTGGTTTTGGTGACAAAATCTGTTTACAAAAAAGATACACTAGATAGCAGCATAAAAACACCACTTTTTTATAGATTTACTTTTTGCAGTGAAACTTATTTTAATCAATCCTGAACATTTTCTACATATATTTTTAATTGGAGTGGGAAACATAACTTAGATTTCTTTTTCTCCTATTATTTTGGCAGCTGTTTTTATTTGTGTGTGTTTTGAAGATATATAATTGCCAAATCCTTCCAGATCATCTGTTCTCAGTCTACTGAGTCATGGCAAATGCCTCTGAGATTGTTTCTCTGCCAACATGCTGAAGGATTTGGACCAGAAATATCTGGCCAGTGCAGAGCGTGGTGATAATTTTTGGCCAGGACAGGTTACTGTATGCCTGACACTATTAACCAAAACCAAAGCAAATAAAGGTGGCTGCCTTAGGAGAGGCTCCTACATTCTTATTTTTAAGTGCCTAAATATGTGACCTGTTTTTGAAAAGTACCTTGAGTGCTGCCTGAAGTGAATGCAAGTCACACTTTTCAAAAATCAAACCACTTAGGTCTTAGAAGCCTAGCTTTAGACCCCCAGCTTTAGGAATCTTGAACCAAGTGTTATTCCATACAGATCTCACCACAAAGCCTGTCCATGGCACACCCAGTCCTTCCTGATAGTATCATTCAGCTGTTTCTCAGTCACTCATTCCCACTGACAGCCCCCTGCCCAAGTATGAAGTAGCTTTTGTTTTTAGTTTCTGGGTCAGTATTGCTGTCTATGGGTGGTATTTAATTTAAACCAATGTGTCACTTAAGAGACTTTAAAATGTTTGTTAATATATTTAAAGGCATTTCACTGCACCATTTTTATTTTTCACTACAGAATAGGATCTTTATTTAAAACTCACGTATTAAGTTTGCTCAGTCATTTTAAAAAAAAGTCTATGGTCTCAGGGTATTTTGTGTTAGAGAGGACTGAAGTGTCACAAATAAAAATAGTGAGAGATCATAAAGTTCAAATGTGAGAGAATGTTTCCAAGGAAACATTGCCAAAGATTTTAAATGATAGGAAATCTGACAAACTCCTTTTCTTAATAAGATTGTACTTTCTGTTTTAAATGAGGATAACCAGTAAAGATGCAGGTAAACAAACTCCAGACTTAGTGGAGATAGTTTACTTTAATACGTATTTAAGATGGGCACAGAAGTATTTTATCACCAACTAATTTAAATTGGAAAATGTATGCCTTTGGAGTTATTTTCTGTTAATAAGGAACAGAAAACAATTTACTTATGTTTATGTACTGTATGTGCATGTATATTTAACAGAATTGTCTTGTTAACAGTTTTAATGTAGCTTAATCATAGGCTGCACTACAAGTAACTGGACCATTTCTTGTCTGTAACTGTTCTACCCTCAGACACTGAGCAAGAAAGGAAGTAACTCCATCTACTATTGTTTAACTTAAATTTTTTGTATCTAAATAAAGACTACAGAACATCTTGCTTATGTTTTATCTTTTACCACATCCTTTCTTCAGTTCATGTGCAATAATGAAGAATTCATCCACATTTCTGTGGTGAAGTAACCTATTGATTGGCAAGACACATAGCATGGGATTTTCACACACTCTTAAGAGACTTAGGAACTCATTTACTTTCAGTGGAACTTGTTCTCCTAAGTCACTTAGGTACATCTGAAAAATTCTACTCTTGAGCTAAGATTTTTTAAGATTGGCTGCCTAAAGTTAGGCTACTAAATCCTTGTGTAGACACACCTCAATTAAAGACCTAATATGCCAAAGTATATAGTACCCAGCAGCGCCCTATAAAGTCTAAGTGGTTAGGTGCTCAGCACTTCTGAAAATCAGGATAATTAAACATGGAATTAGAAGCTTACTTTTATGCACTGATTTTTGGAAGCCAGTTAATGCAGAAATTTACGTAATATTTTCATAGCATAGGCTTTTAGGTCTTAGCTCTAGGGAAAGATTTTAACTAGTACAGAATGACCTAGCCAAATTGGATGATTTAGCCAAAAGAAATCTGAGAAGGTTCAACAAGTACAAGCGCAGAGTTCTGCACTTAGGATGGAAGAGTCCCATGCACTGCTACAGACTAGGATCAATGTGCTAGGCAGCAGTTCTACAGAAAAGGTCCTGGGGGGTTACAGTGGACAAGAAACTGGATATGAGTCAACTGTGTACTCTTGTTGCCATGAAGGCTAATGTAATATTGGGCTACATTAGTAGGAGCATTGCCAGCAGATTGAGTGAAATGATTTATTCAGCATTGGAGAGACTCATTTGTAATATTGTGTTCAGTTTGGGGTCCCTCACTACAGAAAGAATGTGAACAGTAGGGAGAGAGTTCAGTGGAGGGCAATGAAAAGTATTAGGAGGCTGGAGCGCATGACTTATGAGGAGAGGTTGAGGGAACTAGGTTTATTTAGACTACAGAAGAGGGAGGTCAGCATGGAGTCAGGCTTTCTCAGTGTTGGCAGATGACAGGACAAGGAACAATGATCTCAAATTCCATTGGGATAGGTCTAGGCTGGATATTAGGAAAATCTTTTCCCCTATGAGGGTGGTGAAGTATTAGAATGGGTTATCTAGGGAGGTGGTGGAATCTCCATCCATAGAGGTTTTTAAGACTCAGCTTAACAAAGCCCTGGCTAGGATGATTTATTTAGGGTTTGCCCTTCTTTGAGCAGGACTTGGACTAGAGGAACACCTAAGGTCCCTTCTAGCCTAATATTCTATTATTCAGCCCTTGGCTCCTTCACCTCCTGGAACCATAGCTCTTTGAACCTTCAGCATGCCTGGTTCTCACTATTGATCTTCTCAGGAAGTCCACTTGTTCTGGACCCCTAGGGCCTCTCACCCAGAGGGAACAATACAATCCCAAACGCTAGACTTCAGTGTCCCTCAGCCAGTGTAAAACAGAAGGGTTTATTGAACACCTGAGCACAGCACAAATAGTTTCTAGGACTTCCAAGTCTGGCATGTCTCAGCACAGTCAAACTGGGCTTGTGCCAGTCCTGATGGGCTCAGGCTGCTCTTTTTCCAAAGTCCATGAGCTCCCTCCTTCCAGCCAGCCACCTTTTATCACATCCCCCCAGAAGCCCTTCTTCTGTCCTCCTCCTTTCTTTGGGTAAACAGAGCATCTGGAACACCATTTTTCCCATCTTTTGTGTCCCCACTGGTCAGAACTGGCTGCCACACTTCCAGATCACTGGGGCCCTCTCTCTTCTGCTCCTTTGTTCTCCCACTGGCCTGAACCAGTTGGCTTCCAAGGTGGCGCAGCCTACATGTCATTGATTGCTAAATTCCTTACTGTCCAGACCATTATCTGGGGTCCAGCCTGCTAGGCGAGGTCACACCTGGTCTTCTGCAACAACAAACATCCTCCCTTACCACCTCATTAAACAAATAACACACAGAGGCTATGTCTACACTTGCAAGTTAGTTCAAATTAAGGAAGCTTAATTCAAATTAATTTAAGCCTTGGCCACACTAGGCTTTCATTAATTCGAATTAAGGGCTTCCTTAATTCGAACCAATACATTTGATTATTCCTTTCAAACTAACACTTAATTCGAACTAGTTAGCATGGCACTTGCTTAGTTCGAACTAAAATTCCAGTGAGGCCATGCTAGTTTGAATTAAGTTAATTCGAACTAACTAAAATTAGTTCGAATTAGTTTGCTCGAATTAACTAATTTGAACTAACTTTGGTAAGTGTAGACATAGCCAGGGAAACCAAGTCACACACCTTTTTCATACAAACCATTTAAAAACATAAGTTCCCTCACTCTGTCACAGAGGCCAATCAACACCTGAATGGTGGATCTGGCTTATTTTTGGTGAATCCTCACTAACAAAGAAGTTGGGTGAGTAATATGAAGAGAGCAAGTCTGGAGCAGATGGCGACTACAATGAGGAACTTTGCAATCACTCTCTGGGTCTAGAGTGGAGGGTCAAGAAGGAAGTCCAGAGGGAGAGTGGGCCATGGGATCCACAGAGCAGTCATTGAAGTAGAGCAAGCTCTATTAGTGAGGAGCCTTGATAATAGAGCAGGATCTGAACTTTCATGGGGACAGACCAGGAGGCATTCCATTGAGGAGCCAAGAAGAAAGACATGTCCAGCTAGAGGAGGTCAGAAGTGGACTTACTTTTGTACTCTTACTTTGGGATTTTGTTGGAGGATTTCAGAGGAGAGCTCTGAAAGTCCTGACATGGAGAGAAGGAGGAATGTAGAGGCACCAGGGGAGAGGCCTGCTGATGAACAGTGGTAGGAAAATGTCCAAGGAGGCAGAATGAAGGAGTGTGAGATTGGCCACTTGTTATAGGAGCCTGGTACTGGAACTCAGTATATTGGGAGTGCCTAAGTTCCCCAACAAGCCACTGGTGGTTGTTGTGAGGCCCCTGAGTAGCTGACAAAAATGACTGAGAGATCATGAGCAAAGGGCATGAAGGCCATGGAGCCCAGAGATAGGGCTAAGATAATGGAGTCAGAGAAAGGGCTAAGTTAATGGAGTCAGAGACAGATAATTTTATTCAATTATATAGAGATCGAAACATACTTTGAAATGATCCGGAGCTACCATGTTGTGCACATAACTAGCACTTTGTAACAACGTGGTACTGTTATTATTACCTTCACCCTTTTTAATACTCTTCCATTCCTTTCTCTCCTATTCTAGTCTAAATAGCTTCTTATATCACATTCATCACAGCAATATCTGAACACTTTCCAGTAGTGCATTAAGCAATGTCATCTTTTATGTGGTGTTCTCTCATCCACTCTGCAGGAAGAGAAGGGTGTGCAACAGAGTGTCTTGTTTTGGTAAGACTTGGGATTTCAATACATGTTGTTGTATATTTGTTATAAAAGGCAAGGTTGAAGAAATATACCTTGCAGTTGGAGTAGAATGTGCTTTGGCTTGTGTTGATCATTTGATCCTAGAGGAGTTTATTCTGTGGTCTTGGATCAACTCCTGAGAAAGTTCAGTCTCACACACAGACTAGCTCTATCGTTATTGTAGAGAATTCTTTTATGCCAGTGGAATGAAATTCTTGACTGTGGTCTTCATCCCAGATCTTTAGGTGGTCTTTTAGATATCCTGGACTCAGAAAATGAAGTGTCTTAAAGATAATGAAAAAGCCTTAACTGATTTGAAACTCTACAGGAAGCCAGTGTAGGGAGTAGAGAACAGCTGTGATGTGCTCACAATAGCCAGTATGACTGAGGAGATGGGCTGGGTATGATATATTATCTGGAGTTTCCTAAGTACTGAAGGTTATGTGCCCACGTATGTGTTTTGCTCTAGACCAGCAGAGATGTGATGAATGCATAATTAAGGCCAGATCAGCATCCAATAGAGTCTCATGGCCAACCAGAGATGATAGAAAGGGTTATTTGTGGATGCAGCTATGTGAAAGCTTTGCATCAATGAGGGATCCAAGAGCACTGGAAATGAGAAGGAGGTTTCTAACCAACAGAGGGGTCAGGTTCTCCCAGTAGGAGTTGTGGGGAAAATAACTTAGCTAGTTTTGAGAGAGAGCTGGTCAAATTCATGAGTGTGATTGTATGATGAGTTGTTGGTGTGGTGGGGCTCAACAGCCCTAGGGCTCACTTCTGGATGATGGAAAATTGGGCCAGGCAGGCCAGGAACCTGCAATAGCCTGAGCAGTCTCACTCTTTGGTGCTTGGCTGGCAGTTCTTGATCATGTACTCAAGATCTAACTGGTCACCACCTGTCAGGGTCAAGAAGAAATCCCCCCCCGCAGATCAGATTGTCAGTGACCTTGGAGTGTTTCTGCATTCCTCTGCAGCATGTGGGTATGAGTCAATTGCCAGGATTATTTGACAGTATCTGGATTATCTCACTTAATCATTTCCCTGCCATTTCAGGGCCCTTGTGCACTGCTGTACCTCAGTCTTGCTATTCTCTGCCACTCACACATTAGTCTAGTCTTCTATGGCCTGTAATACTTTGGTTTCATTTTAGTTGTTGAGTTTAATGTATTGTTGGCTTGTCATAGACAGCTGGTCAGACTAGATGATCTAGTGGTCTCATTCTGACTTTATACTCTGTGAGCACTCCTGAACTACAGACTGAATTGACCAATTGTGAATGTGCATCCTCAACCAACGGAGACTGCACCAGCACTGCCAACTCTTCAAAATGCTTTCATCTGCCCAACTGCATCACCTCTGTCTTGGTCAGGTTACGCTTCAGTCATCTGTCCATCCAGGAGCTCATTTCATCCAAGCACCCGGTCATCTTGGTGGTAGTGCTGCGCTTGTATGTGGTGAAGGATAGCTAGAGCTGTAGGTCCTCTGCATATCGCTAGCATCTTCTGCTGCTTGTAATACTCACTTGTTTTATCTTATGTCACCTGAAATCATAAGCTATCGGGGTAATGCCGGTGTGTTTTGGACAGCACCTAGAATAATGTATCTTTTTTGCTTTAGTTAGTGAATCATGAGTTTTTCAAAATTTTAAGTTTGTTTATCAAATATATATATATTCATTCTGGCTCAAGTTAAAGTATTTTACCTTTTTTAGCTCAGCCTATAACCCAAACTGATTTATTGATAGTGATGTTCTACTCTTGAAAACTGCCATATAAAATACCTTCCTAGTCAACACATTTCTTCCCTGCTTTAACACACTTGCTTCTCCCTTGTGATCAGCTATTTACATCACAGAGCCCAGAGTGGGGAGAAGATCAGAGTCAACTAAGTTCTGTCTCCCCAGACGGATGGAGAGTGGGCAGAGCCTTGGCTCCATTCCCAATATCATGCGCCAGCTAGTGTAATTAGACGCTTTGAGTCACACTCTTCTCCTTTGTTTGTATCAGAGGCAATGCAATGACATGCTTCCCTTTCTTAAGCCACACTTCAGCCCTTCAGCCTTGTGTATGTATTTAGGGTCTTATATTCTGACTTCAGTAAATTTTTATTCTTATTAGCCTGCAGAAACAAAGCAGCTGGCTTTTCATCATCAATGACATTGTAAACTATGTTCCCAGTACAGGATTAGGTATCATCCTCATTTACATATGTAAACTGAACTCAATGGGGTTTCACAGCTATAAGTGAGGCTTCTGGGATATTTATCATTGTCGATGCAGTGTGTGCTAGAGGGAACCCAACTTAATGGCACATTTTCAGCTAGCAGGAAACCCATCGTTTTACTTGGATTTTGAGCAAATTTGATATTGGTTCTTTGAGCATCAATAAAAGGGAACCCCACAAAATGAATTTTAGAGTCCCTTTTCAAAGCAGAACTGCCGATCAAATGTGCCCTCATTCTACTTGCTTGGAAACCTCAGCATCATGTTGCATAGGGATGTTCTTTGTCTGTTATACCATATTCAACAACCAATGAATGCTATCAGAACAATAAAGCCCAAAAGGGGAGTCCTTCTCACAGTATGTAGTCACAGAACCCAGTCTTTTCACCATTATAGCCATTATCATGCAGTTTATTTTTAGAAGAAATGTAGCAGAAAAGGAAACTGAACATACAGCTGAAAAACTGGGGTAGACAACAACATATACAGACAAGACATGCTGTAATGAAGCAGAAGGGGCACCAGTGAAGAGGCTAAGAGAAGAGTAAGAACTGAGGAGGTGGTTAGAGGTGGGTCTCCATTGAAAGAGAACCATCAGAGAGGGTGGAAGGAGCAAAAAAAGAATAGCCTACGAGGGGAGAATGGACGAAGAGGGGCGAAATAACTTTAGCAAAGCAGTCTGGAGATTAGAAAGAGAATAAGGAAGAGAAAAAAGAGAATAAAAGAAACTAAAGGGAGAGACAGGTCAAAACTTTCCTATGGTGTCTGTCTACAGCTGCTAGAAATGGTTAAAATAATGGGCACAACCGAAACTACCTGTAGTGCTGCTTGGGCGTGGAATATTGCCGTTCTTCCATGTTTAGAGCAGTGCCAGAGTGCTTATTAGTAAGTGTGCTTGGCTCAGTTTGGGCACCTGCTTGATCCTCCCTTTGGATCATTGATACTGTGCCCACAGCCAGCTTAGAACAAAACTATTTTATTAAGCCGTTCTAACAAAACATTAGAGAGAAGGTTTTCAAAACAACAAATAGCTGACAGACATAATCGGTG
Organism: Pelusios castaneus; assembly: GCA_007922175.1. NCBI lineage: Eukaryota > Metazoa > Chordata > Testudines > Pelomedusidae > Pelusios > Pelusios castaneus. The sequence continues at coordinate 13,104,571 of ML685818.1, read as the reverse complement.
TCATCTAACCTGTCATCTCACTGCAAGCTCAGTTTCATTTGCTCTCCTATTCAGTTACAGGACGAGAACTTGGACTCTTAGAAAGCAAGATCCTTCTGGGGTTCAACAGGTCACAGCAGACCACATATCCTGCTGCTCTTCTCCCCCTACTTGTTTGGGTGAATCTCTCAGGGCATGTCTACACAGCCTTCAGCAATGAGCATCCCAGCCTGGGTCAAAAGATTTGCTAACGCTCTAGAAATAGCTGTCTAAACACCCTCCTCCCTAGGCTTCAGAGCCAGAGATCCAGACATTTTTAGTATGCTAGCATGAGCCAAGTCTATCGACTGGGTTGGGTGGCTTGCCCTCAGTCAAATTCTGACTGGTTCTGGAAATCTCCCACTTTCCATGTGGGGGGTTTGGGCCTGTTATCATATTGCTGAATGGTATCTTTACTTCACTCTTTGGGTGCATGGCCCCATGGTGGCTGTTCTCCATGCTACCCTGAATATGTGCCTACCATCTCAGATGGATATATATTCTGGCTAGTTAGCCCCTCCCACTGCTTGGATAGCCACAGCTACACTCGTTTTAGACTGCTAGCTCAATGGCAGTATTTAAGTCGACCTTATTAAGTCGACTTAGAGAGTCTACACAGGACTCTTAAGTCGACTTAAAGATGACCTTACTAAGTCGACTTAGTCTACACTTGACTCTCTAAGTGGACTGGTTAGGTCCAGGGGGAGGTGAGGCTCCTTTAGAGCCTTGGCTCCCCAGGCTAGGAGGGCTTATCCTCGGGAGAGCCAGCCCTGCACAGGGCTGGGTCTCCCCAAGACAGCAAATCCCGGAGCGGTCCGGGAGAGAAGGGCCCGGACCGCTCGGCTCCCTTCTGGCTGGACTGTGTCTCCTTTCTGCCCGGGACCGTGCTCCAGCTGATAGGGAAACCCTGCGGTTTCCCTATCAGCTGGAGGGCTGTGCTGGCAATTGAGTGGTCCCGTACCTGAGCGGTCCCGGAGAGAAGGTAGCCGGGACGAGCTGATAGCCAAGTCGCTCTTGGGGAGAACCAGCCCTGCACGGGACTGGCTCTCCCCAGGGCAAGCCGCTAGCGGCTTCCTGGGGACAAGGGAGCAGGGCTCCCTTTTTCCCCTGCCCTAAGTCAACTTTTCTTGAAAGTCGACTTAGGGTGTCTACACTGGCTTAAGTTGACTTAAGAAGCAGCTTACGTCGACTTAAGAAAACTGCAGTGTAGACACAGAGTAAATTAAGTCTTAAGCCTGCTTAAGTCGACTTAATTTACTAGTGTAGACACACTTAGAGCTGGGGAATCACAACCCACACCCAAAGCATAGACATACCCATACACATTAAGCATACAAATCAGATTTTGGCCACAGATCACCATAGAAAATGAATACAGACACTACTTTGTCACAGCACTGTCCTGTACAGGAGAATTAAGTATCTCCTGTAAGAGCACTGCCATGGATGGATATAAATTGTTCAGGAAGGACAGGCAGGGAAAAAGGGGGGGAGGAGTAGCGTTATATGTAAAAGAGCTGTACGACTGCTCGGAGCTCCACTATGAAAGTGGAAACAAGATGGTTGAAAGCTTGTGGGTTAAGTTTAGGGGAGAATGCAACAAGGGGGATGTTGTGGTGGGTGTCTGCTACAGACCGCCAGACCAGAAAGAGGAGATGGATGAGGCGTTCTATGGACAACTAACAGAAGTTTCCAGATCGTCGCAGGCCCTGGTTCTTATGGGGGACTTCAATTATCCTGATGTCTGCTGGGAAGATAATACAGCAGTGCACAGGCAATCCAGGAAGTTTTTGGAGAATATTGAAGACAACTTCCTAGTACAAATGCTGGAGGAACCAACTAGGGGCCTTGCACCTCTAGACCTATTGCTCACAAACAGAGAAGAATTGATCGGGGAAGTAGAAGTAAATGGCAACCTGGGCAGCAGCGACCATGAGACGGTAGAGTTCAGGATCCTGATCAATGGAAGGAAGGAAAGAAGCAGAACACACACCCTGGACTTCAGAAAAGCAGATTTTGGCTCCCTTAGGGAGCTGATGGGCAGGGTCCCATGGGAAGCTGATCTGAAGGGGAAAGGTGTCCAAGACAGCTGGCTGTATTTTAAAGAAACCCTGTTAAAGGCACAGGAAGATAACATTCCGATGTGCAGAAAGAACAGCAAATGTGGACGGCGACCAGCGTGGCTTAGCAGGGAACTCTGCGGGGAGCTGAAACATAAAAGGGAAGCTTACAAGAAGTGGAAGCTTGGACAGATGACAAGGGAGGCGTATAAAGATATTGCTCGGGACTGCAGGGATCAAATCAGAAAGGCCAAAGGACAATTGGAGTTGCAGCTAGCAAGAGATGTGAAGGATAACAGAAAGGGATTCTATAAGTATATCAGCAACAAGAAAAGGATCAGAGGTGGTGTAGGTCCCTTACTGAATGGGGCAGGCATCCTCGTGGAGGATGATGCGGAAAAGGCTGAAGTACTCAATGCTTTTTTTACTTCAGTCTTCACAGGGCGGGCCAGCTCCCAGGCTACTACACAGGGTAACGCGGACTGGAGAGAAGAGTGGCCCTCAGTGATGGAAAGTCAGGTTAGGGAACACTTAATGAAACTGGAAGTGCACAAGTCCATGGGGCCGGATGAACTGCATCCGAGGGTGCTGAGGGAGTTGGGGGAAGTGATTGCAGAGCCGCTGGCCATTATCTTTGAGAACTCGTGGCGAACGGGGGTGGTCCCGGAGGATTGGAAAAAGGCAAATATAGTACCTATCTTTAAGAAAGGGAAAAAGTAGGATCCGGGGAACTACAGACCGGTCAGCCTCACCTCAATCCCTGGGAAAATCATGGAGCAGGTCCTCAAGGAATCCATCCTGAAACACTTGGAGGAAAATAGAGTGATCAGGAACAGTCAACATGGATTCACCAAGGGCAAATCGTGCCTGACCAACCTGATTTCCTTCTATGATGAGATGACTGGATTTGTGGATGCGGGAAGAGCCGTTGACGTGATATACCTTGACTTTAGCAAGGCTTTTGATACGGTTTCCCACAACATTCTCGTTGGCAAGTTAAGGAAGTATGGGTTGGATGAGTGGACCGTAAGGTGGATCGAAAACTGGTTAGATCAACGGGCTCAGCGGGTAGGAATCAATGGCTCGATGTCTGGTTGGCAACCGGTAACGAGTGGAGTGCCCCAGGGGTCGGTCCTGGGGCCGGTTCTATTCAACATCTTCATTAATGATCTTGATGATGGAATAGACTGCGTGCTTAGTAAGTTTGCGGATGACACCAAGTTGGGGGGAATGGTAGATACTCTGGAGGGCAGGGACAGGATCCAGAGAGACTTGGACAAATTGGAATAGTGGGCCGAAAGAAACCTCATGAGGTTCAACAAAGACAAGTGCAAAGTCCTGCACTTAGGACGGAAAAATCCCATGCACTGCTACAGGCTGGGGACCGATCAGCTAAGTAGCAGCGCTGTAGAAAAGGACCTGGGAGTTATGGTGGATGGGAAGATGAATATGAGCCAACAGTGTGCCCTTGTTGCCAAAAAGGCTAATGGCATATTAGGCTGCATCAGTAGGAGTATTGCCAGCAGATCGAGGGATGTGATAATTCCCCTCTATTCGACACTGGTCAGGCCACATCTGGAGTACTGTGTCCAGTTTTGGGCTCCCCACTACAGAAAGGATGTGGACAAATTAGAAAGAGTCCAGCGGAGGGCAACAAAAATGATTAGGGGGCTGGGGCACATGACTTATGAGGAGAGACTGAAGGAACTAGGCTTATTTAGTCTACAGAAGAGAAGATTGAGGGGAGATTTGATAGCAACCTTCAACTACTTGAAGGGTTGCTCTAAAGAGGAGGGAGCTAGGCTGTTCTCGAGGGTAACAGAGGACAGAACAAGGAGCAATGGTTTCAAATTACAGCTGGGGAGGTCAAGGTTGGATATTAGGAAAAACTTTCTCACTAGGAGGGTGGTGAAGCATTGGAATGGGCTATCTAGGGAGGTGGTAGAATCTTCATCTTTGGAGATTTTTAAGGCTCGGTTAGACAAAACTCTGGCTGGGATAATTTAGGGGGAGTGGTCCTGCTTTTTAGCAGGGGGTTGGACTAGATGACCTCGTGAGGTCCCTTCCAACCCTATTATTCTATGATTCTATGATTCTATGATCTCCTAGATATAAAGATATAAACCAAAGAGTACGTCTACACTTGCAAGTTAGGTCAACTTAAGGACGCTTAAGTTGACCTAAATAAAGCTGCATCCACATCAGGCTTTCATTAAGTTGACTTACGGGCTTCCTTAAGTCAACTTAGTAACTACTGGTCTTTAGGTTGATTTAGCCACTAAGTCGATTTGTTAAGTCAACCTAAAACCGGTGTGGACGCCCTACGTCGACTTAATTCCTTAAGTCGACCTAGGGCTGGGGACAAGGGAGCCACGGCTCCCAGGTTATAGTTATAGTTATAGTCAGGAACAGAGGACAGAAAAGGATGGTGAGGGGGCCGGATCCAATGATAAACAGCCACATGACAAAGAATCTGGCACATTAAAAAAGGGCAGACAAATAAACAGGGACAAGTTTTTAAAGTGCTTATACACAAATGCTAGAAGTCTGCATAATAAAATGGGTACACTAGAGTGCCTAGTGGTAAAGGAGAATATTGATATAATAGGCATCACAGAAACCTGGTGGACAGAGAGCAATCAGTGGGACACAATCATTCCGGGGTACAAAATATATCGGAAGGACAGAACAGGTCGTACGGGAGGAGGAGTGGGACTATACGTGAAAGAAAATGTAGATTCAAATGAAGTAAAAATCATAAGCGAATCCACTTGTTCCATAGAATCGCTATGGATAGAAATCTCATGCTTCCATGACAATATAACATTAGGGATCTACTATCGGCCACCTGACCAGGATAGTAAGAGCGATGATGAAATGCTAAGGGAAATTAGGGAGGTTATCAAATTTAAAAACCCAATAATAGTGGGGGATTTCAACTATCCCCATATTGACTGGGAACATTTCACTTCAGGACATATTGCAGAGATAAAATTTCTCGATACTTTGAATGACTGCTTCATGGAACAGCTGGTATGGGAACCCACAAGGGGAGAGGCAACTCTAGATTTAATCCTGAGTGGAGCGCAGGAGCTGGTCCGAGAGGTAACTGTAGCAGGACCGCTTGGAACTAGTGACCATAATACAATAGCATTCACCATCCCTGTGGGGGGAAGAACACCTCAACAGCCCAACACTGTGGCATTTAATTTCAAAAGGGGGAACTATACAAAAATGAGGGGGATAGTTAAACAAAAGCTAAAAGGTAGAGTGACTAAAGTGAAATCCCTGAAAACTGCATGGGCGCTTTTTAAAGACACCATAATAGAGGCCCAACTTCACTGTATACCCCAAATTAAGAAACACTGTAAAAAAACCAAAAAAGAGCCACCATGGCTCACCAACCATGTAAAAGAAGCACTGAGAGGTAAAAAGACTTCCTTTAAAAAGTGGAAGTCAAATCCTAGTGAGGCAAACAGAAAGGTGCACAAACAGTGCCAGCTTAAGTGCAAGAGTGTAATAAGAAGAGCCAAAGAGGAGTTTGAAGAACGGCTAGCCAAAAACTCCAAAGGTAATAACAAATTGTTTTTTAAGTATATCAGAAGCAGGAAGCCTGCCAAACAACCAGTCGGGCCCCTTGATGATGATAATACAAAAGGAGCGCTTAAAGATGATAGAGTCATTGCAGAGAAACTAAATGGATTCTTTGCTTCGGTTTTTACGGCTGAAGATGTTAGTGAGATTCCCAAACCTGAGCCGGCTTTTGTAGGTGACAGATCTGAGGAACTGTCACAGATTGAAGTGTCACTAGAGGAAGTTTTGGAATTAATTGATAAACTCAACATTAACAAGTCACCGGGACCAGATGGCATTCACCCAAGAGTTCTGAAAGAACTCAAATGTGAAGTCGCGGAACTGTTAACTAAGATTTGTAACCTGTCCCTTAAAATGGCTTCGGTACCCAAAGACTGGAAGTCGGCTAATGTAACGCCAATATTTAAAAAGGGCCCTAGAGGGGATCCCAGCAATTACAGACCGGTAAGTCTAACGTCGGTACCGGGCAAATTAGTTGAAACAATAGTTAAGAATAAAATTGTCAGTCACATAGAAAAACATAAACTGTTGAGCAATAGCCAACATGGTTTCTGTAAGGGGAAATCGTGTCTTACTAATCTATTAGAGTTCTTTGAAGGGGTTAACAAACATGTGGACAGGGGGGATCCAGTGGACATAGTGTACTTAGATTTCCAGAAAGCATTTGACAAGGTCCCTCACCAAAGGCTGTTACGTAAGTTAAGTTGTCATGGGATAAAAGGGAAGGTCCTTTCATGGATTGAGAACTGGTTAAAAGACAGGGAACAAAGGGTAGGAGTAAATGGTAAATTCTGAGATTGGAAAAGGGTAGCTAGTGGTGTTCCCCAAGGGTCGGTCCTAGGACCAGTCCTATTCAATTTATTCATAAATGATCTGGAGAAAGGGGTAAACAGTGAGGTGGCTAAGTTTGCAGATGATACTAAACTACTCAAGATAGTCAAGACCAAAGCAGATTGTGAAGAACTTCAAAAAGATCTCACAAAACTAAGTGATTGGGCATCCAAATGGCAAATGAAATTTAATGTGGATAAGTGTAAAGTAATGCACATTGGAAAAAATAACCCCAACTATACCTATAATATGACGGGGGCTAATTTGGCTACAACGAGTCAAGAAAAAGATCTTGGAGTCATTGTGGATAGTTCTCTGAAGATGTCCGTACAGTGTGCGGAGGCGGTCAAAAAAGCAAACAGGATGTTAGGGATCATTAAAAAGGGGATAGAAAATAAGACTGCAAATGTATTATTGCCCTTATATAAATCCATGGTACGCCCACATCTCGAATACTGTGTACAGATGTGGTCTCCTCATCTCAAAAAAGATATTCTAGCACTAGAAAAGGTTCAGAAAAGGGCAACTAAAATGATTAGGGGTTTGGAGAGTGCCTCGTATGAGGAACGATTGAAAAGGCTGGG
>ML685818.1:13061094-13087484 GCA_007922175.1 Pelusios castaneus | reverse complement strand
TCTCTACATTCTGTTCCCAGGCTGTAGAAGTTTCCTCCCGTTCCAGTTTCCTCTTCTGTCCTTTCAGAAATATGGTACTTACTGCACTTACCTACCAAACATTCCCAGGAAACATCAAGATCTATTGAACAGTAGGTCTAGCAGGAACATTACGTTGCTTTTTCCAGCAGTAACTGAGTTAGTTAGGCCATGTCTTCACTGAAAATGCTGTGTGGATCCCTGGAGGATTGATTGAGCAGCCAGGGTAGACCCACTCAGTCGATCACGGAAGCTCTCTCCTGTCGATGCAGTAATTCCATCCCTCCAAGTGGAGTAATGCTGTGTCGAAGGGAGAGCCCTTCAAGTCGACACAGCCGAGTGAAGACCCGGAGGTAAGTCAAAGTAACTAAGTCGACAGGAGATATGCATTCTGCGGCATGCAGATTGCGTAGCTCCTGCTGACTTAGCCTCATAGTGTAGACCAGGTCCTAGAATTTATGCACAGAACTAGTTTGATTAATCTATTGGTATGCAGTCAAATACAGACAGGAAAGTCAGATAGAAAAAATTTAAGAGGTCTAGCTAGCTCATCCCTCTGAATACAATGAATTGTTGCCTGAAAATATGTTTCAGTTTGTCCAGCTTTGTTTAAAAAATCATAAGCATTGGAACTCCCAATTTCCTTGGGAGACTTCACAGTCTAGTACTTTTTCCATCAGGATGTTGATCCCGATTAAGGCTGGTTTAATTATTTATTACAAATATTTTTTTCCCAATGAACTGAACCTCTCCCCTTTCTTCTGAAATATCTACAGCTCCGATGAACAATATTGCTACTAGCAATGTTCTAGGAGGCATGCTCATTTGGCTATTGCAAGCAGAATGGCTATGTTAAAACCTTCCTGCAAGAATAATTCTTGTATTAAATTGCCTTACCTACAGCTCACTAATCTACAGTGAAGTTTAAACATTTCTGTTAAATCAGTTTAGATTAAATTTACAAGCTGCACAGGGGAAAAAAATACATACTACCTGTAAGAAATACGATGGCTCAAAAGATCAGCATGGTTCTTCATAAAAGCTTCCCAACAACAGGGAAATAAGCCTTTTTGGAATATATTTAGGAAAATGCTATATAGCAAATGTTCTTCTGCATAGCTGCTTTCAGACCATACCTCACAGAGCTCAAAGGACATCAGCAGGAAGATATGGAAATGCCTAGTACAGTTACCTTTGAAGCAAAATTAAGATTTTCTAACATTATGTCAACACTGAAGCGGGAATGAATTGTATAAATAAAACATGCTTTGCTTGTAGTAAAGGAGGTAAAAATACTTTGCATTCCTTGTGTGCTTAGCTAGAGAATGAAACAAGTAAGGAAATGGCTTTAAAAGTTTAAAACCAAAAGGAATTATAGATTCATAGAGCTTAAAGTCAGAAGAGACCATTAGATCCTCTTGCCTGACCTACTGTATATCACAGGCCATTAAACTTCACCTAGTTATTCCTTCACTGAGCCCAGTAAATTGTATTTGACTGAAGTATGTCTTTCAAAAAGGCATCGTCTTGATGTGAAGATGTCAAAAGAGGAAGAATCCACCACTTCCTATGGCTGTTCTTTTCCCCCAACGGTTAATCATCCAAATCATTAAAATTACACTTTATTTCAAAGATTAATTTGTCTGGCCTGAGCTTCAAGGTTCTTGTTCTGCCTTTCACCACCAGATTAAGGAGCTTTTTTATTCCCTGGTATTTTGTCCCCATTGATGTACACATAAATCACCTCTCAATCTTCTTTTGGACAAACTAAGCAGATTGAGCTCATTAAGTAAGTCTCACTGTAAGTCATGTTCTCCAAGCCTTGAATCATTTTAGCCCTTTTTTGCCACAGACTCATACTTGAAGCTCTTGTTGAGTTGCTTGCTCACTAGGCTCCTAAATCCCTTTTCAGAATCATTGCTTTCCAGGATGCAATTATTCTTCTTTTTTTTTTCATTATGGCCCATATTCCTTCTTCCTAGATGTAACTTGCATTTTGTTTGAATGGCTCCAGCTGACTGTCTGATCTGGTTTGCTGTCTGATTGTCCCTGTCTCTGACTGTCCTCATCACTCCACCGGTCTTAGTTCCTTTTGTAAAGTTTATCAGCAATGATTTTATATTTATTTCCAGATTGTTGCTGAAGATGTTGACTAGCACTGATCCCTGGAAGTGAGCGCTAGAAGAAGATGATGTAAGAGTAGTGAGGATTAAAATATCCTCAGACCAATTCCCATCAGCGGTGTCTGTTGGTCCCTGGGAAAGGGCAACAGGATCATGTAACAATCATAGGAGGCCTGAGAATATCCCAGTGTCAACAGCAAAATCATACATTTCAAATCAAGTTTCAAATGGCAACTCTATCCTGTAGTCCTCTCTTAAGTTAGCTGAAGGAGTAGGTCCACTAGCTGTTCTAACACACCCATTCAAACCCACTAGAGTCCCACAATTTCCATAGCCACAGTTCACATGAGACATAGTAGATTAGAGAGAGGGTATGCCAGCAGTGGGGACCAGACTGGGAATCAGTAGGGACCAGACTGGGAATCTATCTCAACTCTGCTGCTAACCAGGGGAGTTGCTGGATAGCAAAAAGATCCAGGGCTGTGGCCCCCAGCCCACCCCTGCCCCCAAACCCCCACTCCAGCCCTCCTAACTCCCCAGCTTCCCCCATCTTCACTACACCCCCCTTCAGTCCCCAAACCCCCTCCACACCTCCCCAGGCCCCTCTGTCCCTAACCACCACTCATCCTCCAACCTCCTCCACCCCTCCCCAGCCCCCACCAGTCTCCTTGTCCCCATGTCCCCTCCACCCCTCTCCAGGCCTCTAACTCCATCCATCCCTCCCCAGCCCCCCACGAAGTCCCCACTCCTGCCGTGCATAGTCCCCTCCACCACTACCCAGCCCCCACCCAGTCTCTTTATCCCCTCCACCCCTCTCCAGGCCTCCCTCCAGCCCCTTCCCAGCCCCCTTACCTGGCCGGAGGCTCAGAGCTGCAGGGACGGCCGGCAGAGCTGCTTCTGGACCAGGCCGCTCCCACCCTGAGTACGCTGTGTCTGAGCATGCTCAGGGCGGGAGATTTGAATCTCCCCAGCCTGGCCGCAGCAGGAGTCTGTGTCTTTGCTGGGGCCCCTGGGTGGAACGCAGTGTTCCGCCTGGGTGCACATGTGCCTGCTGGGGAAAATAGATTCGGGGCTCAGGATTTTCTACCCGGGGCTGGCGCCCTGCCAGTCTGACGACAACGACGCCTCTGCTACTAACTAATGTGACCCGAGACAAATCCCTTCACTTTCTTGTGTTTCATTTTACCCACTGATAAAAAATGGGATGTAAATTTTACCCACACTTGTATAGTGCTTTGTGATCATAAGGACAATCTACTGTGGGGATTTTTCACTAGTGTAACAAAAGCCGGGGTAAATGATAGTGGGGCGTTACACCATGCAGCACTTCTACACTGCGGATTTGCACTGGTGAAGAATATCCCTAAGATAATGAAGCCCTTAGAGGGAAAGGGGAAGTATTTATTAGCTGCTGTTCCTGAATGTGAAGAGGCAGTCTGCCTTTTTCCTAAAAACACACTAACCTTCCTTTGTTCAGTCAGTGATAGAAGATGTTTATGCATCGATCTATCATTGAATGATAAACGTTAATAGAATGAGGAAACCAGTATTGTCCCAGACCCTAGGTTCAGCCCTTGAACTTTTCCCCAGCTCTCCCTGCCTAACTAGCTTCCTGCTGCAGTTTTGAAGAAACAGAATACATATTCTCCATCTTCCTGGGAGTGCTTTTCACAGAGCTGGCTATTTGGGTGTGCAGAAGTAATGAGGAGGCAAAATTGCAGGCTGTTTAACAATCTGAGAGCCAATTCCAAAGGGATAGCCGTGTTAGTTTAGTTCATTAAAACGAGCAAGGAGTGAAAGCTCATGCGAAAAATAAATGTGAGAGCAGATACTCTCAGGAAAACGTGATGTTACAGAGAGAGTTGGTGCTTGGGAAGTTCTCCCTTCTCTCCCCATTATCATCAACTCAGCCTTTCCACCATTCAGCTGCTTGAGAGGTACTGTTTGTGTGTGAGTATGAATGCAGGATCTGTCCTTTACAATATAATACAAAATGGCTATATAACATGCACTACCATACTGTTAATAGATTTTTAAGTCCAGGAAATACCACTATGATGATCTAATCAAGCCACCTACATAATAGAGGACATAAAATATCACTCTGTAATTGCTGCAGCCAGCCCTTGTCTTCTGAGTAAGCTAGAGTATATGTTTAGAAAGACATTAACTCTGGATTTTAAAATGTGATGGAGACTCCACCACAGCTCTTTATAAATTGTTCTACTTGTGAATTACCCTTGCTGTTTAAAAACTGCACTTTTATTTCCACTCAGAAAGAGCTAGCTTGGTATAGCTTCGGCACTGGCCACTGAATCTTGCTATACCTTTTCCTGCTGCCTGAAGAATCCGCTCCCATCAGAAATTCTTTTCCCATGTCGGTGCCCAGAGACCATGATCAAGTCACCTCTGAATCTTCTTTTGGATAAGATTGTGTCTTGAATCTCTCATTATATGGCTGATTTTATGCATGATGTTATATTTTCTTTCTGGTGGTCATTTTCCTCTAGAATGTTCTGATTTTTTAAAACAGATATCACCACTGGAAATTGGGGTGGAGTGATGGTTAGTTGTTTTACCTTGTCCATTTGACTGCAGTTTGTATATAGTCCGTTTCACTGCTCTCTTCCCCCAGCCATCTCCTTGATATGATGTGAAAGTGTTATGCCGGGTCTGAAGGGGGAAAAGACACTGGACGCTCCTTTAGTATTGATCACCTTTTATGTGACTTTTATTGACAGAATGTGGATACAAATTTAGGAGAGGTTTACAGCAGTTTAGTGACAATACACAGTAAGCAATCAAACAGGGCAACCCACAGGATACAGCATGCCATGAGATTTTAATCCGAAGATTAGGAGCTCATACTACTCCTTATGGATTGCTGACTCCAGGTGAATATTACAAATAGTATACCTTACGACACATAACATATATCATTTAACCCTAATAATAAACTGTAAGCAAAACAACAGCAAAAGCAGTATAAGAGGCAGCTGACAACGCTTTTCCTACCGCACTCACTCACACCATTCATACTTACAATACACAGGGCTAACTTCAAGACTGGCCAGCTCAAAATTAGCCCAGGTGCCAAGAGTTGAGGGGGTGAGGAAGTTGCAGTGTGCACGATCCCATTGTGTTGATGTCAGTCTTCCTTTCCTTATGGATGAGGATGGATGAATTGATCAAAAAGGAGTGCGCGGGGAAGCCCTCCTTCTGTATCCTCCATCATCCTTATTGGGAGTTATCAGTTGGTCCCTTCTCCTTTCTTGACTGGCACTCATGGGTTCTGGCAGATGGGCCAGAAACAAGTGTACATGGTACCTGAAAGTATTTTATCTCACCTTTCAAAAGACATTAACTAGCAATGCTGTTGATGTCCAGTCAGCCAAATCTTTGACCTTTCAACTGCAAAATCTGAAAACCTGGACAATTTTAAGGGAGATTTTTCCACACTGCAGCTGTGCAGAAAACAAATTCTTACACTCCATTCAGTTTCACATGAGCAGAACACAGAGATTATAGTCTCTCTTCTTCTGATTAATATGGAATTTGGAATAAAAATTCATTCAGATCAAAGATGATTGCAACACAAAGTTCTGAAGCATCTTTGAAATGTTCCCTTTGACTGTGATGCTCAGGTCTTATAGCTTCTGGAAGGCTTACAGTTAGCTTATTATGGCACAGACAATTGATTTATTTTCAGAGAACTAAGTTATTCAAAATACAGTTTTTGATTATTCTATGAATGTGGGCAGTTAGAGAGCAAATATCATCAATGCCAAGAGGTGTCAACCCATATTTGAGTTGTGATACTATTATTAAATATTTAGATAGAGCCAAGATTTCACATATGGGTTATTATTAGTGCTATCTACATAGGGTGACAAAAAAGCCATTCATAAAATGTGGCATTGCTTAGAAGCTTTCATTTATCGATTGTATTCTTTCCTTAGGTTTTAAAATCAGAGCTGTCATTTTTAGATATGGGTAAGGCTTTCTTTATCTGAGTACAGGTCAAATCTTCAGTCGTTTACCAAACTACTTATGCAAATTGTTCATGCAAAAACAGAGCTTTACTTTGGGGATTAATATACAGGTGATGTATTGATTAAATTTAATTCATTAAATTGATTTAATTTGTTTTTATTTTATTTGCAGAGGCTGAAACTATTTGTGTCATAATAAACACATACACTCCACTAGATAAAGATGAAAACGAAGGAATGGAGATAAGTTGGTGTCACTCACTTGGTTGGAGAAGAAGACAGAGAAAATGAGAAAGGCTTTGTTATCACTTCCTGGTCTTGTAATAAAATGTACATAGGTCCCTGTGTATTCTCTAATGCTGCAGCTACAGTTGATTTCACCCTTCCCTACCCATTACTCCAAAATTGTTCCCCAGAATTTACTGTAGGCAACATTCCGGCACTGACTGCATAGAGACAGGCATAGTCAGTGACTCTCAACCTTTCCAGACAATGGTACCCCTTTCAAGAGTCTCATTCGTCTTTTGTACTCCAGTGCGCAGTAGGCTACATCACTGAAAAACAGCTTTCTTACAAAATCAGGCATAAAATACAAAAGTGTTACAGCACACTATTACTGAAAAATAGAGCAGTATAAACAGGTCAGTCTATATGAAATTTTTGTTAGTATTAACTTCACTGGTGCTTTTTATGTAGCCTCTTGTAAAACTATGTGTGACGTTCCCCTCTGCAATCTGGACTGGTGTATAACTGCATCACCCCAGTCCTTCACTCCTAGAAGCCATCTTACATTTGCTATACTGTGTGACCCGCTATTCCTGGGTCAGCCCTTGCACAGCCTCCTGTAACAAGCAGCCCTTACCTTAGTGAGTAAAGGCATCTGGCCAGCCACTTCTGGGGTTATGCAATAGAATGACCCCAGTAAACACCCCCAGTCCCAGATGTAACCTTAGTACCTACCATCTTACAGAGTTCAGTGCTGCCCACTGGACTCTGCAAACTTGTCCATCAGTTTATCAAAGAAACTGTACCAGTTCTGTCACTTTAAATGAAGTCTCCAAACCACATACACTGCTTTAGATAAAACAAAGAAATAAGTTTATTAAGTACAGAAAGATTTTAAGTGATTATAAACCAGAGGAATATAGATCAGATTTGATCAAAAGTAAATAAAAGACAAATTGCATTCTAAATTAAACTTAACACTTCAGTAGACTGAGACCAAGTCTACACTGATCTTCGTAGATCAATAGAATGGTCAGTAAGGATCTACTCAGTCAATCTGGAAGTTGACACATTAAGACCATCACCTCAAGAAGAGTAATGCTGAGTTGACGGGACAGCATTTCCCTTCAACTCAGTGCAGTGGAGCTGCTGTGGTAAGTAGGTGTTAGGAAGTTGAAAGGAAATATGTAAGTTATTTTCATAGCTTGTGTATCTCCCTTCGACTGCTGTCACATTCTGTGGTCATTATAGACCCGGCCTTAGTCTTTAAATGTTTCTCACCACAGGGTGGTTGGTCTATATCCAAGCAGGACAGTCTTGGTGTTGTCTTGTAGATAGGTAGCAAGAGAGAGCTCAAGAGAGAAAAATGTCTCCTTCTACACGTTTCTCTGCCTCCACCCCACTACACACTATCGGGTCAGGTGACTAGCAATGGCTGGCATGGTTTCCTCCACTTGAGTCAAATGTGTATCACCTTATCGGATGCTTAGCTCAGTCCATAGTTCCTGAAAGAACTGGGTTGTTTTATACATGCCTTAGGGAGTTTGAACTACCTTCTTTGCCTGTAGTGTTTACCGATCTGTTTCAAGCAATGTCAGACACATTTTGGAATATGATATAGCAGAGCGTCATAACTGTATGTATGACACTGCAAGAAACATACTACCATAACAATGTTTAGTATGTCACGGGCATTCCAAAACTACTTATATGACATACTTTGCATTAAACAATACACAGTTACACTGTAAGCCTGAACATGAATGATATACAATTAAACCATAAGGATGTTCAAGGAGTGTGGTGTGTCACTCTAGACAAATGTCCACATGAAATACCTGCTGGAAGACCTTTTGCATACCCCAAGTGAGGCATACCTCTGGTTGAAAACCACTGGGCTAGGTGAAATAACTGATCTTCACCATTTGAAACTTCTATGGCTATGTCCACACTGGCAAGTTAGTTTGAATTAAGGAGGCTTAATTCGAACTAACTAAAGCCATGGCTACACTAGGCTTTAATTATTTCAAATTAAGAGCTTTCTTAATTCGAATTAATAACTTTGAATAGGGCATTAGAAGTAAGGCTTTAATTTGAACTAATTAGTTCAAATTAGCCAATGTGGGCATGTTAATTCGCACTAATTTCTTAGTTCAAACTAACCGGCCCATTGAAATCAATGGGGATCACTAATTCTAACTAAGCAAGTGCCATGAATGGCACTTGCTTAGTTCGAACTAATTTTTTCTAGTTCGAATTAAGCTAATTCAAACTAACTAAAATTAGTTTGAATTAATTAGTTCGAACTAATTTTAGTAAGTGTAGACATAGCCTATGATTCTTGGACAATCCCATTTATGTGGCAAATGTGATTGCATAGAATGAGGTGTAAAACACGTTAGCTACCCCAAAATAAAGACGTGGGTATTAGCCCATACCAATACCTATTTGTTAACTGACTCCTCTTTTGAAAAAGAAGGGAATAATAAACCAGCCTTGACACATGAAAGAAACTGTTTCTGAACTAGCTTAATGTCTTTAAAGAATGAGACTGGAAAGGCAGTGACTAGTGAGTGAATCTGAATGAGCGCTTTTCCTCATTATTCATAAAAGATGCTGAAGGGTCATGTCCTGCATAAATAATAAAAGATTTTCTGATTTCACCTAAGCAGAAAAAAAGTTCGGAAAATAAAAACTTGACAGAGCAGTAAGCACAGATGAATTATTGAACACGCTTCTTCAAGGCCCTCCCTGCTTTTGTCCATGCTCCCTACTACACCTGAAACAATATCCCCAATCCTATTTATTGTTATAATTTATCATGTTTACTAGGGTAATGCATCAGGGCCAACTAAAAACAGGGTGTCATTGTGCTTAGCACAATACAAATATAGTACGAAACACAGTTTTCGCCCTGAGGAACTTACTGATAGCTCATGATGGGTATCTAAACACCAACGCAGCCAAGGTTGAGGAAGCTATCAGCTAGCGTGAATAGTTATCACACCAATGTGGGAGGAGGATACAGATCTCTTACAGGGAGGACACCAGCTGCTGGTTATTTCTGCTCCCAACACCGGCCATCATGATGAAGAACTGTTATACTGCCTGCGAACGGGGATGAGGAATTGCCCCCAAAATGTGGAGGAGATGCTGTAGCTCCAAGGCTGGGAAGATTGCAGCCATGGTAATATAAGGTAGTAGTGGTCAATGACTCCTTTTTGAGGGGGACCTCTGTCAGTCTGAGGTGGAAGAAACTGCCTGCCAGGGCCTCTATCTGAGATGTTATGGAGGAAATGGTGAGGATCATCCGGGCCTTTCACTACTGCCTGATGCTACTCATCCATGTGTGTGCTAATGATATTGCAAAGTATGCCCATGAGCAGATCAACAATGATGACAGGGCTCTGGGAGCAGGGATTACTGAGGGTGGAGGTGGTGTTCTCTTTGATCCTTCCAGTCAAAGGTCGGGGCCAAGGCAGAGACAGCTGCAGCTTGGAGGTGAATGCATGGCTGCACAGATGGTGTCTCCGGGAGGTCTTCACTTTCCTTGGCGGTGGGATGCTGTTATGGAAAGAAGGATTGCTGAGCAGAGATGGAGGGGGAGCAACTACTGAGAAAGGGGAAGAATACCTTTGGTTACAGTCTCACTACCCTAGTGAGGTGGGCTTTAAACTAGGTTCAATGGGGACAGGCAACAAAAGCTCAAGGATAAGTCCACAACATGGAGACCTGGGTGAACGATTGAAATTGTGTGTGTGGGACGGGGGGGGAGGATGGGCAAGAGGGATCAGAGGGGAAATCAAATCAGTATGTTAGGTGTCTATATACGAATACAAGAAGTGTGGGGAATAAACAGGAAGAACTAGAAATGCTAGCAAATCATCACTGTTGTCATCAGAAACTCGGGGGATAATACGCATCACTGGAATATTGGTATGTCATCAGAAGGGTTATACTGCATCAGACCAATCATGGGTGTATTTTGGAGCTTGCCCTGGGGAAGGCAGCTCCACAGCTGACCCAGCCCCCTGACCCCACTTCACTGCTCAGCTGATCCGGCACCTGCTGCTGGGGCTGAGGCCAGCTCCTGCCTCAAGAGGAAGGAGGGGGGCAGAGAGTAGCCAATGAAGGGAGGTAATGCCTCCCTGTGCCTCTGATAAACTCTGCCCCTGAGACCAATGCTCTGTCTAGCCCTGTATTCTGTTTTCCAACAGTGACCAATGGCAAGTGACTCAGAGAGAATGAATAGAACAGGTAATCATCAAGTGATCCATCCCATCAGCAATTCCCACTGTCTGGCAAACTAATCCTGGCTAATAGTCATTGATAGACCTACCCTCCTTGGACTTATCTAGTCCTCTTTTGACCCCTGTTACAGCCTCAGCCTTTAAAACACCCTTGGACAAGGAGTTTCAGAGGCTGACTGTGCATTGTGTGACGAAATACTTCCTTTTATTTGTTTTAAGTCTGCTGCTTATTAGTTTCATTTGGTGACCCCTACTGCTTGTATTATGAGAAGGAATAAATAACACTTCTTCATTTATTTTCTTCACCCTAGTAATGATTTTATAGCCCTCTATCATACCCCCCCCCTTACTTGTCTTATTTCCAAGATGAAAACTCCAGTATCATTCATCTCTCTTCATATGGAAGTTTATCCATATCCCTAATGAGTTTCTGTATCTTTTCCAATTACAATATTTTTTTTTGAGAGGTAGTGACCAGATCTGCATGCAGTATTCAAGATGTGGGTGTGCCATTGATTTAATAAAATGGCAAGTCAATATTTGCTATCTTATCTAACCCTTTCTTAATGTCTCCCAATATTTCATTAGCTTTTTTGACAGCCACTGCACAGTGATTGGGTGTTTTCAGAGAGCTATTCACAATGAAGCCAAGATCTCTTTCTTGAGTGGTAACAGCTTAGACTGCATCATTTTATATATATAGTTGGGAACTATGTTTTTCAAAGTGCATTTCTTTGCATTTAATAAAATTGAAGGTCATCTGCCATCTTGTTGCCTGTCACCCAGTTTTGTGAGATCCCTTTCTAACTATTTTGCAGTCTAACTATTTTGAGTAATTTTTATATCATCTGCAAATTTTGTCACCTCACTGTTTATCCCTTTTTCCAGCCAACTAATATTACTAGTACAGACCCCTTGGGGACACCACTGTTTAGCTGTTCCTATTCAGAGAACTAATAATTTATTTATGCCCTTTGCTTCCTTATTTTTAACCAGTTATTGATCCAGAAGTAGACCATCCATCCTATCCCATGACAGCTTACTTTGCTTAAGAGCCTTTGGTGAAGGACTTTGTCAGAGGCTTTCTGGAAGTCCAAGTACACTGTCTCCACTGAGTTACCCTTGTCCACATGCTTGTTGCCCCTCCCCCCTCAAAGAATTCTAGGAGATTGCTGAGGAATTATTTCCCTTTACAAAACCAAGTTGACTCTTTCCCAACAAATTGTATTCATTTCTGTGGCTGATAATTTTATTCTTTGCTATAGTTTCAACGAATTTGCCTGGTACTGAAGTTAGGCTTACTAGCCTAACCAGTATCAATGGGTAGGGTTTTCTCAGGAAGAACAAGCAGGATAAATGGGAGCAGGTGTTGCCTTGTGTATCACCGATGTATACACATGCACTGAGGTTGAGCTCGAAATAGAAGACAGCCCTTTTAAAAGTATCTGGGTAAGGATAAAGGGAGTAAAAACAGGGGTGATGCTATAATATGTGGCCTATATTAGACATCTAACCTGAAAGAAGAGATGGATGAGACTTTTTTTAAATAAAAAAAAAACTAACAATCATTCAAAATACAGGACTTGGTGATGATGATGATCTTCAACTACTCAGATGTTTGGTGGAAATATACACCAGGACATAACATATCCAACCATTTCTTGAAATGCATTGGAGACAATTTATTTCAGAAGATGGAGAAAGTAACTAGGGAAGAGGCTGAGTTAAATTTTATTTTGACAAACATAGAAGAACTGGTTGAGAATTTGATATTGTAAGGCAGTTTGGGCAAAAGTGATCATGAAATGGAAGTTCATGATTCTAAGGAATAGTAGGAGGGAAAACAGCATAATAAAGATAATGAATTTCAACATTGCAGACTATGGCAATGCCAGTGAGTTTGGTAGATAAGATTCCATGGGAAGTAAGTCCAAGGGGAAAGACAGTTTGCAAGAATTTGAAATTGGTTAAAGAGACAGACATCAAGGCACAAGAGCAAACAATCCCACTGTGTAGTAAAGATAGGAAGTCCGGAAAGAAACCATTCTGATTTAACCAGGAGTTCTTTAATGATCTGAAATATTTTTTTTAAAAGTGCTATAAAGTGGAAAGTAGGTCACTATGAAGGATGAGTGTGTGTGTGTGTGTGTGTGTTTGTATAAAGCATGTAGCTTGATTAAGCAATCAATTTGCACACACCTAGAATAACAAGGTGACAAGTTAGTCAATATGGATTTGTCAAGAAGAAATCATGTCAAACCTACCTAATAATTTTTTTGATGGGTAACAAGCATTGTGGATGGGGGACAGGGAGGAAGTGGTAGATGTGGTATATCTTGAATTTAGTAAGGCTTTGGATACTGATTTATTCAATCTTCTCATAAACAAATTAGTGAAATATAATCTCAATGGAGCTACCATAAGGTATGTGCATAATTGTTTGGAAAACCGTTATCAGAGGTTCACGTCCACCTGGAAGGGCATATTACATGGGTTACCACAGGTATTGGGCCCAGGTCTGCTTCTGTTCATTATCTTCATAAATAAATTTCATTATCTTCATAAATAGATTTGGCTAAATACTCAGATGTTTGGATTGCCCTGTGTTCCAAGCCACATTAATAAAGAATTTACCTGGCATGGTAAATGTTTTACCTACAACTAACTCAAATCTCATCAATCATCAAAGATTAGGGTTGGAGGACATCTAGTCCAACCACCAGCTCAAAGCAGGGTCAACACCAATTAAATCATCCCAGCCAGGACTTTGTCAAGCTGCACCTTAAAGCACCTCATGTAGCAGCTGTGACTGTGTCAGATAGTGATTTTTTTTTACTTCACATCTGGCTCTGGATGAGGCAGGAACTTCAGAATTTACAGAAGTTGACTGAGATTGACCACACAGTATGTGGCAGTGAAAATACAGCATGGAAAGTGTTAGAGAAAAAATTGTAAGATGATAAACATTAAAAATAAAATTCTACTCATTGTATATCTAGAGTAACTCGCTTTACTTATCTTGTCAGATGATAATTGACATGAGCAATAAACTGCATGAGATTATAATGGCTAAATCTGATTTTTAAAAGAATTGCTAAATTAATCATTGGAGGCAAAGCTTTAGCCATAGTATATTGGGATAAGAGTAAATCATTTAGTTAAGCTCTGGGTGTGAGATAGTGTCATGAAATCTTACACTCAAAATTAATTCAAATCAGCTTGAATATAAATGATGTGATTGAAAATTGAATGAATAACATAAAAGGATAGGACAAAAAATAGCGTAATCAAGCAGAGGGGTGGAGAGCCAGGATTTTTGTACCTTCTCTGTTATTTGAGCTCTTCATTCATGACCTAGAAGAGAAAGCAAAGTGCATGTTAAATGAGATTGATAAACGCTTCTAAATTGAGAGTAGTGGTACATGCAGAGATCCAGCAAGAGATCACAAAACCCCATAATTCACCTTGGACGCTCATACATCTGGGGAAAAGCAAGACAAAATAGAGATATTTAGTGAGATGGGAAAAGCCCACAAAAGACTGAATCCTCACACCTAGTAAAGTCTCTTTCAGAGTTAGTGTGATACAGAAGACAAGGCCACTGCAATTATGGGCGATATACAATAGCATCACTCCGCAAAGGAAAGAGCCAACAGTTTTTATATAGTTCTTATGCACCCACACCTGGAATACAGATTTCATTTTGGGGCATCTTGCTATCTGAAAGATACTGAAAAGCTCAGAAAAGAGTAACAACAATGACTAAGGGTCAGCAGGGGTAGGGGGATGAGCCCTGGTATTTCAAAAGTATGAACCCTGAGTAAGGAGAAGAATGAGCTTGTGGTTAATGAACTGATGTGATGGTGCTTAAGAGACTTAGGTTTTAGCTTTACTTTCTGCATGTGTGGCCTTGAGCAAATCACTTATCAGCTGTGTACCTCAGTTTTTTCCTCTGAGAAATGGAATAATTTTACTTACCTGCCACGGATTGCTGCCAGAATAAACTCATAGTCAATATTCCAAAGGGATAGCCGTGTTAGTCTATGGTAGAAAGACAACAGAGTCTTGTGGCACTTTTAAAAGTGCCACAAGACTCTGTTGTCATAGTCAATAGATTGGGACACTATTGTATTAGCCTGTGATGGGGTATCTGTCCCACAATGGCATTTAAAGCGTTAAAAGCAGCCTTAGGGAGGCTGTGTATGTGAGATGACCGATTGGAGAGAGAGGTTGGGAGGGACAGCCAATCAAAGGGCAGCAGGCCTATATAAAAGGAGCTACAGAGCATAGCAGAGCAGTCATTGCCTGGAGCTGAAAGAGGGAAGGGTGTGTCTCTTGCAGGCTGTGAGACTGCAGTACCTGAGAGGGTGTTACTGATGGGAGTGTGTGATAGCAGGCCCTGTGGACAGGCAGAGAAGCTGCTAGGACTGGGGGAAGTGACCTAAGGAGACAGCAGCCTGGAAATAAATTCAAGGCACAGCAGAAGGCTGCAATCCAGAGGGTCCCAGGGCTAGGATGCAGAGTAATGGGCAGACCTGGGTCCCTTCCTGCACTCCCACTAGTCACTGGGGAAGTGGCAGAATAAGTGACTGCAGGCATCACTGAAGAAGTGGTGGGACTGAGAAACTGCAGTGGCACTGGGAAGCTGGTTGGACTCCTGAAAAGCCAAACCTCCTGCAGAAGTGGGAAAACACAACTAGTGGCTTGGCTGGAGGGTCATGTGATGAAGATCAAACTATGGATCCTAATAGCTGCAGAATGGGCCACAGGCAAACTGGGAGGAAGAATGCCGGTGCGCAGACTGGGGATGTGAGTGTTGGCTTGAAGCTAACTCCCAGACAACCAACAGGGAGCATCAGTCCAGTGGTGAGTGGTGTGAATCTGTCACATAGCCTCAGAGTAAAGTTATAGAAATAGTGATGAACAGTCCCTGGGCCCATGTAGTTTATAATCTAAATACTTTAGTTTTATTTCAATTGTTGTGTTTAGCATTCAGGTGCTGCATAGTGTTGGTGGCCTATGATACACAGGAGGTTTACTAGATGGTCCAAGCCTCCCTTCTGGCCTTACTCTGGGTGCATCTACACTTGTAAATTAAGTCGACTTAATTTACTCTGCGTCTACACTACACTTTCCTTAAGTTGACTTAAGCAGCTGCTTAAGTTGACTTAAGGAAAAATTAAGTTGACTTTGTAAAACCTCATTTTAAGTCGACTTTAGAAAGTCGACTTAGCCAATGTAGGCGTGGAGTAGCCCTAAGTTGACTTTAAGTCGACTTAGGGGGCTCCAGGGCTTCCCCACTGGCCTCCCTGCCAGGATGGCTGGAACAGTCACAGTCTGGCGTGCCCCCCCCCCCAAAGGGCAAGGCAGAGCCCTGCCCACCCTGCCCCTCTGTCCTGCCAGGATCCCTGACCCCCTTTGCCCCATTGTACCAAGGTACAATGGGGCAAAGGCTGAGCCTCCTGGCACTTGGCAAGGGGTGCCCCCCCTGCCACCATGGACCTCTCCCAGGTCCACCTAGCCCCTACAAGTTGACCTAGACATCCAGTGTGGATGCTCTAGGTCAATTTTGTAGGGTCCCCTCTAAGTCGACTTAAAATTTGAGTGTGGGCATGCTAAGTAGACTTAATAAAGTCGACTTAAAGTCGACTTTAAGTCAACTTAACTAAGTCGACCTAAATTAACAAGTGTAGACAGCCTCTGTGACTAAATAATGAGACAGACAAGAATGAAATGGGAAACAGAGCATAGAGAAGGGAAATATTTTGCAAATACCAAAGTTTTCCATAAAATATTAGTCAAGAGGGCTGAATAGTAAACAAACTTGAGAGCATTATATAAGCTGTCCATAAATTATTGGAAACCTAAGGTGCTAGTCAACAGATCAATGATCTGATAGGGGGATAAAGTGCAGCATTGCCGCAAGCTTTGTGTATGGGGCAGTGTGTAGTTGTGCGGCCCTAGGATTGGTCTGGGGGTGAGGTTGTGATTGTCATAATGTGCTTCCTAGTTTCCCATTGCGTTGGGGTGAAAGCGCTCTGTATCATGACTGGCACATAGACACTGCCCTCGTTGCTCCAGAACATTGTATTGGCCAGTGCATTGGGGAAGTAGAGCCAAAATTTCTCCACACATCACCTGCATCTGCCTGGGAGGAGACAGAGTCCAAAGGAGGATGTTCTGTCTTCCACATTGCTACCCACCATGTGAGTTGCTGTCATAGGGGAGTAAGAAAGCATTCTACCCCCCTCCACACACACAACTATGTGGATTCCCATCACAGACTACAATATAGGCCTATGTAGTATTCACTCTTTTCTAAGTAGTAGTCACCTATATTATCTTGTATTCTACGTGCAAATGCAGCCCAGAATATTGTGTTTTTTGCTGCTGAGCTACACTGCACTACAGATTTCAGAGATTTTTCTACAGTAATCCCTAAATTCTTTTTCTGAGCAATGCTCTCGGATAGTTCTTTTATGTAGCACACATTCCCAGACTGGTTTCTTGATCTCTTGGGTGATCATTAGCACTATTCTTCATTGAACTGCATATCTCATTTGTTGGCCACTTTCAATTTTTTTTTTTTTTTTTTTTTGGTATCCAATTGCATTATTTCCTCAATCTCCAGTTATAGTATCTTTAAACTTAGACCAAATTCAGTCCTATTAGCTAAAAATCAGCATATTTAACACTGGTAAAAAGAAATATATTTTTGTGAAACACATGATTTAAGTTTATGGAATGCACCACAGCAATATAGCTGATGTCAGCAGAGCAGAAGGAGTCAGAAAAGAACTGGGACACTTAAGAGAACAAGACTATCCAGAATTGTTATAGTAAAGATTAAAAAATAAGTTTTTAGAAGGTATATAAATTCATGTTTCAGGATGTGTGTCAACCTTAATGACTGCTTCTTGGAACATCTAGTTCTAGAATCCACATGAGAAGAGGCAATTCTTGATTTAGTCCTAAGTGGAGCACAGGATCTGGTCTAAGAAGGGAATTTAGCTGAATCACTCAGTAATAATGATCATAATATAATTAAATTTTACATACTTGGGGAGTTGGAGGGTGGAATAACAAAGAAACCAACCATGGTAGCATTTAACTTCAGAAAGAGAAACAACACAAAAATGAGGGTGCTATTTAAATGG
The DNA here is from genome assembly GCA_007922175.1 of Pelusios castaneus. Classification (NCBI taxonomy): domain Eukaryota; kingdom Metazoa; phylum Chordata; order Testudines; family Pelomedusidae; genus Pelusios; species Pelusios castaneus. The sequence continues at coordinate 13,069,719 of ML685818.1, read as the reverse complement.
AAATTAAAAGGAATAGTCACAAGAGTAAAATGCCTGTAAGCTGCATGGAAAAAAATTAAAAATGCCATAATAAAGGCCGAAATTAAATGTACACCCCTCAAATTAAAAATAGTAAGAGGACCAAAAATGCGCCACTCCAGCTAACCAGAGTAAAAGAAGCAATTAGAGGCAAAAAGGCATCTGTTAAAAATAGGAAGTCACATCCTACAGAGGAAAATAAAAAGGAGCGTGAGCTCTGGCAAATTAAGCATAAAATTGTAATTAGGCAGGCCAAAAAACAATTTTAAGAGCAACTAACAAAAGACACAAAATAACAGCAAAAACTTTAAGTACATGAGAGCCTGCCAATCAATCAGTGGGGCCTCTGGCCAATCAAGGTACTAAAGGAGCATTCAGGGTAGACAAGGCCATTGGGGAGAAACTAAATGAATTATTTGCATCAGTCTTCACTACAGAGGATGTGAGGGATATTCTCACACTTGTCATTCTTTTTTTAGATGAGAAATCTGAGGAACTGTCCCAGATTGACATGTCAATAGATGAGGTTTTGGAACAAATTAATAAATTAAACAACACTAAAAGTCACCAGGACCAGATGGTATCTACCCAAGAATTCTGAAGGAACTCACATATAAAATTTCAGAACTACCAAGGGGAATGTAACCTAATGCTTAAAACTGCATCTTGACCAGATGACTGGAAGATAGGTAATGAGCCATCAATTTTTAAGGAAGGCTACAGAGTCGAATCTGACAATTACACACTAGTAAGCCTAATTCAGTAAATGGATTGAAGCTAATAAAAGGACGGAATTATCTGGCACTTAGATGAACATAATTTGTTGGGGAAGAGTCACTGTTTTTGTAACAAAAGATCGTGTCACCAATCTCTCAGAATTATTTGAGATTTATTTGAGAATTATTGATGTGGACAAGGCTGATGTAGTAAATATAGTGTACACAGACTTTCAGGAATCCTTTGACAAAGTCCATCACCCAAAGCCCTTAAGAAAAGTATGAAGTCATGGGATAAAAGGAAAGGTCCTCTCCTGGATCAGCAACTGGTTATAAGATGGGAAAGCAAGGGTAGGAATAAATGATAAAGATTAGTGTCCCCCAGGGATCTGTACTGGGACCAGTGCCATTCAATATATTCTTAAACTATCTGGTAAAAGGAGTAAACAATGAGGTGGCAAAGTTTTCAAGTGGTGCAAAATTATTCAGGATAGCTAAGTTCAATGCAGACTGCAAAGAGGCAACCTTTGTGACTAGGCAACAAAATGGCAGATGAAATTCAGTGTTGATAAATGCAAAGCTACGCACACTGGAAAACAACCTCAACCATACATACACAGTGACGGGGTCTAAATTATTTCTTACCATTGAGGAAAAGGATCTTGGATTAATTTTGTGGATAGTTGTCTGAAAATATCTGCTCAATATGCAACGGTGGTCAAAAAAGCTAACAGGATCTTAAGAACAATTAGGAAGGGGACTGATAATACAATAAATAGCATAGGGTATGTCTACACTGAAGGCTCAACTTTAAGTCAACTTAAAGTCGACCTAGTTAAGTCGACTTAACGAGTTCACATTGAAAACTCCCATCGATTGCCTTCATCCACACTAGCAGGTGCTAGGTCGATGGAGGAGTGGTGCATTGTGGGTAGCTGGGAAGGGGCCTGGAGGCCAATTAGGTTGATTTAAGGGCTTTCCCCATCTATATTGGCTTAAGTCGAGTTCATAAGATCGACTTAAGCATTAAGTCGACCATAAGAGGCGGTGTTATTAAGTCAACTTAAGGAAGCGCTTAAGTTGACTTAATAAAAGCCCACTGTGGACGGCAGGAGTCTGTAGATCGACTTAACCTTCCTTAAGTCGACCTAAGGCTTCAGTGTAGATATACACATAATGCCTCTATATAAATCATGTATATATTTAATATGTTTGGTACAATGGGCCAAAACTCCCATTCTGTTTTTTGCAATTCCTCTGTTATATAATAGGATAGTGCAGATGTAAAACAGAGTGGAATTTGGCCCATTAGATTTGTACAAAGTATAAATCATCTTAGAAGTGGGTCTAAGATGCCCAACATGGAGCAAGTCCTCAAAGAATCCACTCTGAAGCACTTGGATGAGAGGAAGGTGATTGGGAACAGTTAGCATAGATTCACCAAGGGCAAGTCATGCCTGACCCACCTGTTTGCCTTCTATGATGAGATGACTGACTCTTGTGGATGTGGGGAAAAGAGTGGATGTGAAAATACTTGAATTTAGTAAAAGATTTGATACAGTCCCCCACACTATTCTTGTCAGAAAGTTAGAGAATTATGCTGTTTAGAGATCATTGGACTCGACAGGTGATGAACAATAGCACATGTCTAGCTGGCAGTTGATATGAAGCAGAGTGCCCTAGGGATGAGTCCTGTGACTGTTTTTGTTCAGCACATTCACTAAGAAGGTAGAGGATGGAGTGGCCTGCACCATCGACAATTTTGTTGGTGGAACTAAGCTGGGGGGAATGGTAGACACCCTGAAGGGTAGGGATAAGATACAGCGTGACCCAGACAAAGTGAAGGATTGAGACGAACGATATGTGATGAGCTTCAACAAGGACAAGTGCAGACTCCTGCACTTAGAACAGAAGAATCCCATGCACTGTTACAGACAGGGGACCAACTGGCTAGGCAGCAGTTCTGTAGAAAAGGATCTGGGACTTACAGTGGACAAGAAGCTGGAGATCAACAGTGTGTCCTTGTTAGGAAGAAGGATAATGGCATATTAGACTGCATTAGTAGGAGCATTGCCAGCAGATCAAGGGAAGTGATTATTTCCCTCTATTTGGCACTGGTGTGGTCACATTTAAAGTATTGTGTCCATTCCCCCCCCCCCACTACAGGAAGGATATGGACAATTGGAGACAATCTAGTGGAGGGCAATGAAAATGATTAGGGGCCAGGAGCACATCACTTATGAGGAGAGGCTGAGAGAACTGAGCTTGTTTAGTGTGCAGAAGAGAAGAGTGAGGGGTGATTAGGTAGCAGCCTTCAACTACCTGAAGAGGGGGTTCCAAGTAGGATGGAGATGACAGAGCAAGGAGCAATGGCCTCAAGTTACAGTGGGGAGATATTAGGAAAAACTTTTGCACTAAGAGTTTGGTGAACCACTGTAATTGAAGGTGGTGGAATCTCTATCCTTAGAGATGTTTAAGGCCTGTCTTGACAAAGCCCTGGCTGGGATAATTTAGTTGGAGGTGCTCCTAGATTGAGCAGGCGGTGGACTAGATGACCTCCTGAGGTCACTTCGGCTATGTCTACACTGGGTAATTTAAGTCGACTTAACTAAGTCGACTTAGTGTGTCTCCACTTAAAAATAAAGTCGACTTAAAGGGGAACTTAAAAAGTCAACCTAGAGCGTCCACACTGGATGCTCTAGGTCGACTTTGTGGGGCTAGGGGGACCTAGGGCAGGTCCACGGTGGCAGGGGAGGCACCCCTTGCCCAATGCCAGAGGGCTCAGCCTTTGCCCCATTGTACATAGCTACAATGGGGCAAAGGGGGTCAGGGACCCTGGCAGGACATAGGGGCAGGGTGGGAAGGGCTCTGCCCTGCCAGGTGGGGGGGCATGCCAGGCTACCCCTGTGCCCCCCCCCCCGGCAGGGAGGGCATTGTTGTAGCCCTAGGGTAGCCCTAAGTCAACTTAGGGCTACCCCATTGCTACACTGGTTTATGTCGACTCGAGGGAGCCGACTTAAGCCTTAGGTCTACTAGAAAGCAGGTTTTATAAAGTCGACTTAATTTTAATTAAGTCGACTTTATTTTCCTTAAGTTGACTTAAGCAAGCTGCTTAAGTCGACTTAAGAAAACTGTAGTGTAGACGCAGGGTAAATTAAGTCGACTTAAGCAAGCTTAAGTTGACTTAATTTACCAGTGTAGACGCAGCCTTCTATCCCTAATCTATGATTTTATGAACACCCAATCACATTTGGTAATTGTTTTAATTGGAGCTCAGCCATTTATCCAAAAGTGCTCATTAAACAGATTTGAATGAAATTCCACTTATACCATGTCTTATTTCCATACGACTAAGAGTTAAAGACATATCACTGACATGGCAATTTAAAATAATTCTCTCTCTGGTGATGACACAGCACACTCAAAAAGCTTTTCTCCCCCCCACCCCCCACCCTTTCTCCCCTCATTCATGGATTATAATTCTGTTTCGTGAATTATTTTCCTTGTTCTGCATCAACTGAATTTAATGCTTTGTAAAAGCAGGAAATTGTTCCTTTTGTACTGCAGCAACTATTAATAAGCTGGCAATGGTTGACAGTTCTCTGTTCAATATGTCCTAATTTTCCCCTGGTTCAAGGTTATGTTCCTTTTGTAGAAACTAGAAAAGAGAAAAACCAGGGCATGTATACTTTGTGTTAACTTGAGCTAGATCTTAGCTATGACCATTGTTTTGGCAGTTGGAAGGAGCAGATTCCAACATGTTCCCTTCAAGAAAGAGCATATTATTTTCTCCTAGCTTGAAATTTTCAATTTAAAGGACTGACCCACTTCCCCAACTTCTGGGAATGATTCCCCCAACCTTGAGTGATCTTATTGGTGTAACCCATGTGCCTGAAAAGGCTATCTCTGAGAGACCTGCTGAGGGTGGGTTACTGTTGTTGGGCAGATTAGCGACCCACAACTGGAAACTTCCAGAAGCAGGGAGTGGTAGCAATTTGAGCATGCTCCACAGTGTACCCTGCTAGTGTGATGGGATGTTGTCAGTCAGATGACATGAGAGCAGCAGCCTGAGCAGACAGCAGGCAGGAGCTGCCTTGAGGGGAGACCATGTGCTCAGTGTTCTGGAGAGGAGCTGAGCCAGGAGTGAACAAGATGTTTTCTCCATGTAAAGGAGTCATTTGCAACAGACCTTGCAGACATGCATATGGGACTGAGGGCTGGTTGCAGAGGAGAAGAGAAAGCCTGCATGGAATGCTACAGAGAATTCCAGCAAAGGAAGAAGAGGACAGCTATTTCTTGTCACTCAAGCTTCCACACTGGAACAGAGACTGTAGCTGAGAGTTGGGTGAACTCCACACAGACTTTGGGACTCTTGGGTATCTTTCATGCAAGGGATTGTTCTTGGTTAATTGTAGTTTGTTTTCTTAGGATAAGGTTCATTTAGTTAGTAGTTAATAAAGTTCATTGTTATGTTTGTTTTTAGTAGTATTTTAATGTGTGAGTGTAGCTCTGAGCAAGCTTCGCCGTGAGTCCTGTACAGACTGGATCCTGGGTCTCCAGCTGCTTTCCCCATAGGGGTTGGGATTGATTTCTGTGGAGCACTGGAGAAGGGCAACTAAATGAATTTAGCCCACCTGAAGGTTACATTGGCACAGGGACCATAAAGCTTTACTGGTCTGACTTTTCTGTAGCAAAATATATTTTTTCCAGATTGAGGGCTGAGGATGCTAATTTCCATGTTATGTTTGTTTGACTAAATTTGGACCTTAGCTGAAATAGCTTTGTTCAAGCATTGTTAGAAGTGTTGACTTGCAGAAGAATGGTTTCATATTTTGCTTTATATTCAATAATATTACTATGGAGAAACCATACAGGCACCATGGGGCCCAATTAACACTGGTCAATAAATATATAAGACAACTTGTAAGGCTTAGCTATATGTACACAAAGCCTGCTCAGTCTGGCTTCCAAAATATAGCATGCAGTGAGTATTAGAGGGCTCACTAATGCTTTAAAGGGATTCCCCCTAATTTCTGTTCCTCACAGTGAGGCAACCCTCTGTTGAAATAGACAATGTTTCTCCTGGCCATCTGTTTTTCTTTTGTCACAGCTAAACCCTTAGGCTATGTCTTGCAAGTTAGGTCGACTTAAGGAAGCTTAAGTCGACTTAACTTAGTCCCTGTCCACTCCAGGCTTTTATTAAGTTGACTTAAGAAATTCCTTAAGTTGACTTAACGAAAGGCTAGGTCAACTTAATAAGAACCGCTGGTGAGGTTGACCTAACCCTTAGGTCGACTCCTTAGGTCGACCTAAGCACAGTGCGGATGCTTAAGTCCACTTTATTAGGTCGACCTTAGGGCAGTTAGGTCGACTTACTAACTCCCCGTTCAGGGGAAGCAGTTTGTTAAGTCGACCTAATAAGGTTGACTTTAGGTCGACTTAAAGTCAACCTAACTTTTTGTAGTGTAGACATAGCCTTAGGGCTCTCATACAGTTTCCTCTGCATTTTCCCACCAGAAATATGCCTTGTTGCTTCCTCACTGTCTGGATGAAACTGAGAAACTCCACAGTTCTTCCAAGATCTGTGTAAGTTGTGGAGATCTTTGGAGTCTGCAGAACCTCTCCCATGGCTGTGGCCCCACTTTAGCCCCTCTCTATGCCACTAGAAACCTCAGCTGATTCCTATTCCAGAACAGGGTGATAAAACAGACTGTTCTATCTTTCCTGCAGCTGATCTGCTGGTGGTGGGAAATTCTGCACATTCCCTTTTCTCAGGGCTCCAGCCACCCTTCACCCCCATGCACTAATCCCTTCCCTAAATCCATGAGGTACTGAGAAGAGGGAAATGCTGCCATGGAGGTGGCTGATACTACTTTCTGCATGTGGGGGAGATCTGCATACATCATAATAGTATGATCCTAGTATTAGCTAATTTGTTCTGGGATCTTTTAGGACAATGGTAAATCTCTATTAATCTTATTTGTTAACCTTAAATAGCATGCACAGAATAGATAATCAGTCTAATTTACAGTTGTAGTTGCATGCACATCCAAACACATCAAGGGACTAAGGATCTCTGTACAAAATTAAGAGCTAGATCATTAAAAATCAATGTAAAGCCTGAACCAATGGGCTATACTTTAGGGCTCTCAGGGGAGGAGCCACCCTCTTTTCTGAGGATGCATAACCATTCTGTGGCTACAATTGCAACCCTGAATCTGCATTGGTTCCTGAGGCTCCTGCATCTCTTCTCCATATAGAACACTAGTTGGTGAAGCATTAGAGGGACAGAACCACTGGCCCTGCCCTTCACTCCAGACCCTATTCCTTTTCGGTGACTATAGATAAGAAACCTGGAGAACTAGCCTCCATGATGTGTAGGGAAGCCTAATTGAATCTTGAAATGTCTTCTTGCCCCACGTGGAGTGGATATGCCCTGATTCTGCTGAGTCTGGAGCCTGCCACTTAAAAGGATGCCACTTAAAAGGATCCTTAAATGTATATAGATCGTGTGTTGCACATCCTACTTCTGTGAACTACTCAGCTTTTATGAGATGCTACTGATGTAATCTACAATCTATAGGATATGCTGGTCAAGTACAAAGATGCATCAAATACTTAGAATTCTGTCTAGTGTAAAATCCAAGATATTGTTGACCTTTAGCCAAGCATAAAGTAGACTTCCCATGGGAGGAGAAACCAGTGCTATGAAGACTTATTGTCATTTTTTTTTAATTTACACGGTATACACTAGTTTAGGAACAGAGGCCGTCACAAACAGCAAACAGACACTCTCCCCTTATTCGGATCTCAGCCCTATCACTAGTGCATGGTTTCTACAGAGCAAATCTACCTTTTGAATGTACTCTAATTAGAAAGATTACAACAGACAGCAAAGTCCTCTATCCGTTTGCCATAACTTACCAAAAAAGGATGTATCAGAAAACCAACAAGACCACAACATTCCTTCAAACCCTAAAATCTTATTTGAAGCATAGGGGGCAGGGTGGGAAAAAACTTCTAAGACTATTTGCAGCAGCATGATCTGGTGGTTCCTTCAATAATATAAATGCTATTGCTTATATTAAGTATAGAAACTCACTTATGTACCTCCCTCTGCAATCATGTACCAAATTCTGTCAGTTTTAAAATTTTGAAATTTCATAGTTCGTAATGGAAGGAATGTACTCATGACTGAGGAGAGAGCAAAGTGCTTGAGGAACTGGCCCATTCTTTCAACAGTGTGTAAGTTAAATATTATGGGCTGCATTTTCCAGTCTGGAACATAAAAAGGAAATACCGCAGAACAAGACACTGCACTCTATCTGAGGTTGAGATTACACAAGGGTGAGTGACTCAGTGCATTAAACAAAGCCTGGCTATGTTCCAGCAGTGATAAAAGGAGAGCTGAAGCCACTCTGACTGTGTGAAAGTCTGAGAAAAGTCCATGGCAACTTTCACACTGCTAATCCTGGTAGAGGAAACAATTACTCTGAAATCTAGCTTTTGAAAAATGTCATCCTGTTGCTGAGCTAACTGAATTACGGCAGGATGACAGCTCTTCCAGTGCTTCAGAGCCATCAGTTGAACTCAGAGAGCCGTGCGTCATTCCCAGACATTAACTGTTTCACCAATACTGACAATAGCTGATGAGAATAACCGTTTTATGGAAAGGAACTTAAGCAATAGCCAATTGGCTGTGTTGAGTTGGGGCAGAGCCATGTCCACTAAATCCACTTTTCCTTTTCCATTTACTTTAGATTTACTAGCCTTGGCAAGGTCCTATTTCCAAAGATAAAGAGGTGAGCAAAGCTACCGTGGTGGGGGGTTCACTGTGTGTGTGTGTGTGTGTGTGTGTGTGTGTGTGTGTGTGTGTGTGTGTGTGTGTGTG
>ML685818.1:12976618-13061084 GCA_007922175.1 Pelusios castaneus | reverse complement strand
GTGTGTGTGTGTGTGTGTGTGTGTGTGTGTGTGTGTGTGTGTGTGTGAGAGAGAGAGAGTGAATGTTTGTGCATGTGTGGGGAGTGGGGCATATTTTTTTTATAGAGGGACTGGGCAGTTTTATTGTTCTCTCCTTTAAAAATAATATTTATTATACATTCACAAAACTAAAGCCAGTCGTTAACTGGATTGCCACATAGCCCACTTATATCAATGAGTCCAAGGACTAGTGTAAAGAACCCCCTAGATGATGGCCCTGCTTAGCTTGTGAGAATAACCCAGATTTAGCCTGAAATGATATGACTGGGTCTCTGAATTGTGTTTTGGGATTTCTCACCTGTTTTATGACCATTCTGTCCTGGAATGTTTTCTCTATAACAAGCCTCCTACAAACTCTACCCATGTCTGAGACCTCTAGCTGCTTTGAAAGAAAGGCAGTGTGGTCTAGTGGTTTGTGTGCTGAACTGGGGCTTGGAAGATATGGGTTTTAATCTTAGCTTGACTACTGGGAGAACTTGTGCAAGTCACTTCATGTCGTATGCCTCCATTTCCCCATCTGTAAAATGGGGATAACGATACAGCAATGTAGATCTGGGGTATCACACATTTTCCCAGGGTGTTTCAGCAGCTATTTAAACTCAGTGAAACTTTATGCTTAGAGGAAAGGCATTTCAGATGAACTAGACTACCTCTAGTTCTTTTTTAAAAAATCTGTTACAGAAATGTATTACAGTTTCCTTCATGGGGTGCATCAAGTGAGAAAGATGTGCTGAAAATACAGAATACAACCCATTCAGCAATGGCTTATGCTGGTAGACTTCTTAAAGGTTTTAATTGGGCATAAACGATGATGCCTAAATATTAACTGAAGATTCATTTGAAACGGTACTGTATTGAGTGTGAACAGGTGATAGTTCTAAAGGGAGATGTTCCAATTTTGGATTCAGTCCAGACCAGTGAGAGTTTGTCATCACTTGTCCTGTAATCCTGGTTGCCATAAGTATTTGTTGTTGTGTCTCATGTCTGCTGGCTGTTGGTGTCTGGCCTAGGCATACAGTTCCCAGAGTGTCTATGTGTTGTGCAGCTCTGGTTCACCACTCTGTCCTTAGCAGCATGTCTACAGCCTCACTTTCGTCTCCACCAACCTTGGTTACTACTTGCACAGTGACCACAGCACACACCTACTCCTGAATTTCCTCAACCTTTCTACCCTGTAGTGTCCAGCCCCCTCCTGGGGCATTCAAAGTAAAGGAGCAATGAATCCTATTAAAGAGACAGAAGCACAATTTGTTACTTCAATTGGCGTTAACCATCATTTCAATTCAAACACAGCACCAGGGTAGTTTAGATTAAAAGTAGAACAAAACCTACCTTTTTTGGATGAAATACACTTAAATGAGTTCAAGCATAAGGGACGAAGACAAAATGGTTATAATCACATAAAGTAAAATGTGCTTTCTAGTCACAGATTTAACAAGCTACAGACTTGGCTTAAAGAATATTAATTATCAATCTTTTTCTTCCCAGTCATGGCTGATTTTCTTTGCCAGAACTTTCCTCAGAAATACAAGATCTTTACCAAAGCAGGATTTTCATTTATATTCAGTTTTCTAAGAAACTTCAACTGCTTTGGTTGAAGAATCCCACCTTTCTTATCTTGGAAGAATTCCGTCCAGTGATAGATTTCCCAGTCTGCTGCTTCTCTCTCCTTTTATATCTTCTCAAACTCACTGGTTTTTCCATAGACTCAGGATGACCTCATGCTGATCTTTCCTTCCTGTAGACTTTCCATTTCTATGCTGATTCATATGTAAATGGACTTCAGTTGTTTTTGCTCACACCTTACTTCATTTCTGTGGAGAGAAGTAGAGAGCTGCCTTCCCTACAGCATAGAAGAGAATCTATTCTTGACTTTGTTTAATCACAGACTTTTTAAAGCATCATATCAGCAAGTATATATAATCCATACAGTGTTAGTACATACATTTTACTATGATAATCACTCATATATCATTAGTTTTCTTAAGACATTAGTTGATATATGTTATAATACAATAATATCATACAGTCAAATCATTAACTTATCGTTTGAGCTTCAGACCTCACCACAAGAGGCTTTCTCCTTGCTTCAATAGCTTACCTTTTATGTAAATGGGCCCTCACTGTCACCCTGACAACAAGCAAATACACATATGTACTACTTGCCAAATACTTTTAAAGAACACCATGCTAACACATATCCATAACTCTTTATACACACCTCCTACATTATGTAAGAATATGAAAGATTAGTGAGTTGTTTGATGATATATTACATGCCAACTTTGGGGTATGTAGCAGGGCAGAGTGTTATGTGTAGTGAGGATGTCAGGGCTGACAAGAATTGCTGACACCAAATACTGAACCGCCAATGAGCTTATGTATCACAGGAGGGTGTGATGGTTCTCAGAGTGTCCAGGATTACGTCACCTTGTTTCCTCTCCTGTCTCTAGTGAGAGAGACTTGCTTATGCTTAATGATATCAGGTCCCTGACATCATCCACCAGCCTGTTAGTCACTCAGACAATTTCCTCAGGGCAACACTAACCCTGACTTTGCTTTGCAGGTTAACAATCAATGCACCCAATCCCCTCTGAAACCCCCTGAAGTATCCTGCCCCTATCACTGGCTACTCACAGTAATAACAGTGTAGCACCCTCTATCCACCCAGTTAGCACCAATCTCCTTATGGATTTTGATGGACTGTCTTGGGTTCTTCTGAACCCTGCCACTCATTCAGCAGGGTGTCACCTCTTTATTTTCTTCCCCTATGAATTTATTTGGCAGCTTGAGAAGAAACTTCTAATCATAGGGCAAACTGCTTTTACTTGCAAAATAGTTAGACTCCCAAGAAGTAACAAAAAATACATACCATATATTCAATACAGTAATTATATTAAACAGGAGATAAATATAACGTCACAGGGTAAAATTCTATTCTCAGAATCAATGGTGCCCATGCTGATAATACCCGAGAATTCTTCCAGCCACATGATCTGATATAAGAAATTTAAAATTACTCTCCTATTAGTGTGTATACTTTGTTGGGGCCCCTGATAAGCTGTCATCACAATATCTTCTGTGTAGCAGTTAGCAACTTGGCTGGCTGGGTTCAGCACAGTCCAAAAAACTCACAGGTGGGCTAAGGTGGTAAGTTCCTCTGCAAATTTAATAGGGAGTAGGTAATAAAATCCCTAAGCTGTTACTTCTGGCTTGAGGACACAGTTTGGGAGGGAAGGGTTGTCTCCCAAACAATCATCCTGGCTAGCTAATTAAAAGAAAGTGCACTCACAACTCTGTGATGGATCCTCAGCTCATTGCAGAGAGGTTAATGACTCCTGCTGCACAAGAGTCCTCTTCATGCAAGAGTCAGTCTGCTCCTCAAGTCAGGAATTCCCCTCTTTATAAAGGGTTACAGGGCTTAAGAGCACATATTACAAAACTACACTGTAGTCTTCTACCTTAGCACTGAGATGCATTCACAGCACATAGCAGCCCTGGATTAGTAGCTAGAGCAGTGGTGCCATGGAGTAATTTATCTCACCTAAGGAACTGAAGGGCTAACTGGGATTTTCCCAACAAAGCTCTGCCAACTGGGAATCACTTTGGAGAGGAAATGGCCAAGCTAAGAGATCCCCCATTGAACCTTTCAATTAGAGGGTTTGTTTCTGTCTGATAATGGAAATCTCAGCTGTTTTACCAACACATTCTCCATAATTCACTAAATAACTGGGACTTTGATTCCCCACCCCCAGTACATTCTTCCCTTTTCTGACAAAGTCTTTCCCCTGTGTTCCTGAGTTAGGGGGATGGGATAGAATGTCATCCACTACACAAGGCACAATATATTATATCAGGTCAATTAACCTGATAGGCTGCACCTGAGGAAGATCCAGGGCTTGAAAGACTAATTGATGAAGCCCAGCTGGGCAGGGGCAGGCTGAGCCTTTATAAAGCCAGCAAGCTGAAAACAGAAGGTGGTTGGGAGAATATGGAGGATTCTTTAACTGCCACATGCAGTCACAGTAGAGGCTGATGAATAGTCCATTAGAGAGGGAAACTAGATACAAAGTAGATGGGAACAGAAAGGTATAGAACAGTAGCTGATGATAGCTGAAAAAAAGACCAACAAAAACATTGGGTGGAGAAGGAAGAGACAATCAGCACAGGAAAGGGGAATGTAGACAGCCTTGTTCTACAAAGACTATGATGAACATTTTGGAAGGAATAGGTGATATTCTAGTAATAAAAAAAATTCACTGAACTTATGGTAGAAGTAATAAATTGTACACTGTAAACCAGGGGCAAATTTAGAAAAAAAATGAAAATTGTATCAAGGACAATGGAAAAATACTTCTATATTAGCAACATGTCAATGCACTGTATTCATGTAATTAAGTCAATGGTGGTATATGACTAATAGTTCACAGGGTTCTCAATCTTTTGCTGGAATGCGCACAGTCTGGTAACATATGGTCAAGACCTAAAAGAAAATATATTGGAAATGAAAATGAAACCAGATGTCATATACATCCAGGAAACATGGTCAGTTAGGAAACTTGCTTTTAAAATTCCAAGGTATCGGTATGACTGAAAACTAGGAAGAGGAGGAGTTGTTTATACTTTCAAAAGGAAAAGATTAAACTACATAGCAGTAGAGAATGAAGAAATAAGCCTAGAATATAATGCTGTTGAGATCCCAATGCAGAAGAATAATATTTATTTAAGGAACTAGAATATTTATAGCTCATGTGGAAAATTAGAAAGTTCAGAGCTACAGGAAATAGTGGAAAAAATGCTATCTTATACAATGACCTAAAAAGTCATAATAAGATGTGGAGAAGTAAGACAACTTATAAAAATGGTGCATGCTTAGAAAAAGTTCATTGATGAAAACAAATTAGTGGTTTTAAATGATGATACCTCAACTAGATTTAATTCAGTAGAAGGTAATTTTCCCTTCCTAGGCCTGAGAATTGTAACAGATACTGCAAGTAGATGCAACTGGGAAATATGTAAAAAAGAAGGAATGGGAAGTGATCTCTTCCGTATACTTCTTACTTTTTAATGGCAAGATAAGGTTGAAAGTAATGAAAATTACCTACCTAGAATTTTAAGAATGCTAACTGGGAGCTCTTTACAAGCAAATGTACTGAATTGTGAATAATAACTGTGAGTGATGACAGAGAGTTGCAATGAAAATGTAACAAAGGGAGTAATAGCAGCAGCTACCATAGCCACAGCTAAAATGTCAAAGGACCCCAAAACCAAACATTTTATTTCATGGTGGAATGAAGAGTGCAAAATGGCAGTTAAAGAAAGGAACAAAGACCATTTAAAAAAGGTGAAAAACTAATGAAAACTAAACAGTTGTAAGGCAATAGCAGAAAGAATTATTTTTAAAAAATCAGAGAGCTAAAGACATACTATGGGCAGATAAACAAAGATAATAAGATATCAGAAATATACAGGCAAAGTAGCAGAATGAATGGAATTCAGACTGAGTATCATAGAATATTAGGGTTGGAAGGGACCTCAGGAGGTCATCTAGTCCAACTGCCTGCTCAAAGCAGGGCCAGCCCCAACTAAACTATCCCAGCCAGGGTTTTGTCAAGCTGGGCCTTCAAAACATCTAAGGATGGAGATTCCACTACCTCCCTAGATAACCCATTTCAGTGCTTTAGCATTGTCCTAGTGAAAATGCTTTTCCTAACCCTCCCGCACTGTAACTGGAGACCATTGCCCCTTGTCCTGTCAGCTGCCACCACTGAGAACAACCTAGCTCCATCCTCTCTGGAACCCTCTTTTAGATAGTTGAAGGTCGCTATCAAATCCCCCCTTCCTTTTCTCTTCTGCAGAGTAAGCAAACCTGATTCCTTTAGCCTCTCCTCATACATCATGTGCTCTAGTCCCTAACCATTTCTGTTGCTCTCTGCTGGAGCCTTTCTAATTTGTCCACATCTTTCTTTTAGTGGGGTGCCCAAAAGCTGCATCCCAGTTCTTAGAAGGACTGACAACATAACTAGAAATTCTGATTACTAGAAAGCAGATATTTTAGCAGAATTTCTAAGGGGTGAGTAATGAAGAAAACTAATGTGAAGTTTTCGCACCAGATTAAAAGACAATTTATTGAAGAAAATCATGATTTATTATGTAGTTGGGGGTAAACATAAATATACTATACTGAATAAATGGTTTTGTATGTAAGAACTTGAGAAAACTATTGATATCACCAAGAATACATGCCCAGGGAAAGATTGTGTATATAACATAATGTTTAAATAATCCCCAAGCTGCATTCAGAGAGATCCCTTGGAATTATTTAAATCTGTTTTGAGAAAAGAAGTACTACCTGTAGGGTGGAAACACGCAATAGTAATCCCAGTATAAAAACAAGCAAACTATCCACAGAAGTGGTTGTCTATAGACCACTCTCTTACCCAGTTGCTCTTTTTACCCAGACAGAACATAATTACAAAGAGAATGATGAATGAAACATTGGTTGCCAATTTGGCATCAACAAGGTGCAATGTGATTTTTAGGACAGGAAGATGCACAATTGATCACACTGATAAATTAGAAAATGAAATGCACAAGTATGGCACACAACGGTCTCATGATGTGGGAGTAGGGGAAGAATGTATGGGTAGATTAGAGAATTTTTTAGTAAAAGGTCCATGCAGGTCTGAACTGGGAAAGCTATGTCAAATATGCATAATATTGAAAATGGTACACAACAGGGAAGAGTTATCAGCCCAACCTTATTTAATATTATGATAAATGATCTACCAAAACCAGACCCAGGGGAGGTATCTCTATCTGCAGGTTGTACTAGGTGGGTAAGGAGCAGGAATACTTGAAGTGGCAGGGAAGAGAATCAGCAAAGCATTACAAAAGGCCTCTGACTGGGAAAATGCATGGGATTTCAGAGGTCTCCATGGCTAAAATCAAAGGATTGATATTTATGAAAAGGCAAGTTACAAAGGTATGTAAACTGTAGCTCTATGGAGAACAAATAGATATAGATAAGATTCAAATTATTAGGGGCAATATTTGGCACTAAATTCCTTTGGAATCATCATATAAACTATGTTAAAGATAAATGTACAGGAAGGGTTAATCTACTTAAGGTTTTCTTAGACTAATGTGGGGAGGGGTGGTTAAAAAACACTACTTAAACAATGCTTTAATCAGATGAGCTATTGACTAAAGCTGCCGAGCTTTCAAGCAAACGTAAAAATCAGAACTTAAAGAAGTAAGTTTTATACACATGTAAGGCACTTCACATTATGAATTGTGTGCCCTGAATTTGTTACAACACCTGTATGAGCTTTTATTGAAATACTAGTTACACTACAAATGAAACTACTTGATCTAACTTTCTGGGGCAAACTTAATGGGAACGACAATGATGAAAGTACCAAACAAATGTACAAGTGTTGTTGGGAATTCAGTAGGTTGTTGGATGATGTTAGAGCTTGATGTTAGATGCTTGAAGAATGTTCATGGAATGCTGTTCAAGATGCTGTTCAAGAGTGTATGCAGGAGTTGAAAGAGAAGGAAAAGCTGAATGAAGTCAAATTTTTTTAGTCAAGGTAAAATTAGTTATGGATGGAAAATCATATATTCAAATGTGGATTTAGATTTATTTTATCAGTTTAAGGGTAAAAGAGAGATTGTAGGCATAAAAACTATGTATCAATATATAGATGAAAAGTAGAGTTGATTTTGATAAATATATACAGATGGGTTCAAAAAAAAGAGAAGAATAGGGATGTCATGTTGGGAATTAGTACATCTATAAGAATATCTGGCTATGCAGCTGTCTTGACAGCCAAACTAATAGCAAGAATGTGAGCATTAAACTGGATCTGGGATATATGCCCAGAAGCAGCTGCAGTCATTTTTTCAGATTTAATCTTAGGTCTTATGGTAACTAAAAGTGTCTCAGAATGTAGAAATGTCTTAAAGAAATTATGCTTCTAACAACAGAATTAGTACAGTTAGGAAGGAATCTGATTGCAACTGGGTCTGGGAGCAAGCTGAACACAGCTGCTGAACATAGAATTCCTGGACTGGAATGGAAAAGCTTTGACCAAAATAGAAAAAAATTATTTTTTGCCAAAGAAAATCAAAATTTTCTAGAAAACAGGTTTGACCCCTCTACCCATAAACCATGGAGAGATGCATCAAAGACTATTATCAAAAAAAGTCTGAAATACATACTTGATCTGTAATAGATTCCATGAATATTCTTCAAGCTGAAGAGAGCCACTGATATCCTTCAGCCAGTTCTATTACAAAATATTATGAATCACAGTACTGAAAAATCTTGTATTGGACTCCCCATAAAAGCAACTGAAAAATTCATGTTGATTTAAATGAGCCTGACATTTGCCCCATAAGATTGTTATACATTATAGATTCTGCAAATAAGCTGCTAGGCCAAGATTTAAAAAAAAATAAAAATAAAAATAGCTCTAATTCTCTTCCATCAGGCATGAAATAATAGGGCTGGTTTTTAAAAGTCATGAACACCCAGCAGCTCCAATGAGTTCAGGAACATAATCTTAGGCACTTACTTTGGACAACCTTAGACCTGTAGTCCAAAATTTGCAACAAATACCAATTTTTAAAAAATGGATTCCTAGGGCCTAGCAAAGATCAGTGTTTGTAACCTTGGGAGATCCCTACCATATTTTCACTGTCTTGAAAACAGTTCCCCACAATCTGGGCATTCAACTTGTAATAGTTGCCAAGGAACAATAAGATCCAGAGTCTGCAAATAAGGTTTTTTGGGACCCAACTGTGCTCATATTTGGGATTTTTGTACTATTTTTGTTATGTAAAGAACAAGACATAATCATAAAGAATTATTGCACTAAGATTACAGCACTATTCCTCTGAAGAAAAAATTCCCATGGCATCTTAGTTTTCCTTCATGAATCAATTTTTGTGTCCATTATTTTGAGTCCTAGTCACATTGTGCTGAATAGAGGGGGATAACCACATCCCTCAATCTACTGTATAGCTGTATATATTCTTATGTTGGATGTTCAGTTAAAAATCAGAGTAATATAAGATGTTTGCAGTACTTGTCACATCAAATGCATGCTCTGAAGACCGGAGAATTGCAGAGTTCATTCTTAATAAGGAATCATCAGTTTTGCAACATTTTAAGATATATTTTTCAAATTCTATGAAATCATGTAAAAGTAAAACTACCTCTCCTTACAAATACAAAATTTTCAGAGATAATGTAAGACTGTTTAAAATGGGGAAAAAACATTGTAATTGCAAAAACTTATTAGAGATACCTGATTTTGTTTATCAGTGTCAGGGAGAAATATAACTTATTCCAATATTAGCTCTAAATAGTTATGGTCAGAGACAGCACTCATTTTTATGAGTTACTTTACAATCTAGTAAATACAAATATAGATGAAAGTACTTGCTCTTCGTTTGAAAGCAGCAGCTGTGATCCATGTCAAGAAAACACTTGCTGGCCTAAGGAGAGGATAAGACATTGGGTCTACACAGCACCGTCCTTTGAAGCAAAACTGAACAAAAATATTTACATCTGAAGGTACAATTTCAAGAGCTATATAGTTAGTTTTCCTTTGTGGACTCAGCAAGGACTCACCTTCCTGAATACTAACTCCAAACTTCTAGTGTGCCTTCCGTCCCAAAGGACCCCAAGGCAATTTGAAAGCACTATGTGTATTCCGGGTAGAACTTCATAGCTTCTCAACAGCACACAAAACAGCTACACGACAGGACAGGAAGTGAATAAAATAAGATTACACTGAGAGAGTGAGTTTTTTGGGATAGGAACTATTTTTTTGTTTTTGTTTTAGTGTTTATACAGCGCTTAGCTTAGTGATCCATGACTGGGAATACTAGGAATAGAAACTAAATAAATAATTTAATTTCATATCTCCAGTTGAAGTTGAATCTCTAACGGCACTGGGTCTTGACTTAAAAGATTTTACAATTATGAAAACTTCCATGGGAAGAAAGATTGAAAAGACTATGACTGTAGAGGATGTGATAGAGGTATATAAAATACAAATGGGACAAAAAAGGTAGATTGGGAGGTTCTGTATTCTCTAGTCTATAGAACTAGCTTAGTTGTTTATTTTACTCAGCACTAATGCAAAGACATGCCCATGGAAGATTCAGAATTCCTCTAAAATGAGACAAGAAGACATTTAATGAAACTGAAAGTCAGCAAATTTTAAACTGCTAAAAGAAAAAAATATTTAAAACAATGTCTACAAAAGGTAAACTGAGGTAACAATCACAATTGAAGAAACCAAATCGACCAAGGATCTTTGTAGAAACAAAGGTGCCGGGCTAGGCTTTATTGTAATGTAGCACAATGGCAAGTGACCGATATCGACAGATCTGTTGGCAGCATTTGTGCTCTCAATGCAACAGAATATCTCAAGTGATGGCTGCACAAAATCTGGGCTCTTGGGCTCCTGCTGTTATGCCCTGCTCAAACCTATTGGCTCAGTCCTCTTTGGGGTCTGACTTGACCTTGATTGGTCCATGTACCCCTTTTTTGATGCCACCCATTAAATTGATAGGTCCACGCAACCCTGATCCATCCATCAAAGTGTCATTCTGCGATTACATATACACTTGCGCTGGACAGTTCAAGGACAGTTCACAGCATCTCTTCCTATCTCATAGACTCATGGCTATGTCTACACTGGCAAGTTAGTTCGAATCAAGGAGGCTTAATTCGAACTAACTAAAGCCATGGCTATACTAGGCTTTAGTTAGTTCCCATTAAGGGCTTCCTTAATTCGAACTAAGAAGTTCGAATAGGGTTTCCAACTAAAGGGTTAATTTGAACTAACTAGTTCGAATTAACCAATGTGACCATGTTAATTTGAACTAATTTCTTAGTTCGAGCTAATCGGCCATTGAAATGAATGGGAGTCGACTTAAGCCCTAAGTCAAACTGAATCTAGGTTTAATAAAGTCGACTTAATTTTCATTAAGTCGACTTAAGGAAACTGTAGTGTAGACGCAGAGTAAATTAAGTCGACTTAAGCAAGCTTAAATTGACTTAATTTACAAGGGTAGATGCAGCCCTTGTTTGTTTGGCTTGTTCCATTAAGGATCTCAATTGCTTTTTACACTTATGCTGAATATAATGCATCTGTTACCCCCACAAGTTTCAGTGAGATTTAACCCAATCCATAGCATTATTTATTATTTGTATCATAAAAGTGCCCAGAAGCTCTAATCAGGGACCCATTGTGCAAGGAACTGTACAAACGTATAATAAGAGAGGGAGTCCCTTTGCTCAAAGAGTTTGTAATCCAAATAGAGAAGGAAATCAAAAGGTGGGACATAGTATCTGTATTTTATAAGTGCAGAGAGATTAAGGGAGAGCTTTTCAAATGAGCATTGCACGCAATTACACACCTAAATGAAACAGCTAGATTATCTTCAGCTCTCAACAGCTTTACTCTTCTGAAAAATGCATCCTACAGTGATATGCTCAACATCATGGAAAAAATAAGTGGTAGGTCTGGGAGCTGAATTCAGATCTTAGGAGTCCCAGGCCAGTACCCAGGTCTGTAGCTGAAATTCTGATGCTATTAAAATCTATGGTAAAACTCCCATTGTTTCCCCAGTTATGTTCAACAGCTTGTTTGTTCTATGCCTGGACAAACAACAGCACACGGACTGCATGAGTATGGCTCATTCATCTTAACGAAGTGTCAACTTCAAAGCCCCTCTCCTTCTTCCTCAATCTCTGTATCTTCCTGCTGCTCATCTTTCTCACAGAAAGCTTTGGTGAGCACGCAGATATCATTATGATCAATACTAAGTGATATAGCAAGCTCTGTTTTCATCTTTTAAACTCCACTTACCTCCATTGTGTCATGCATACAGTTTTGAGGAACAGAAAGCAGCTTTTTTGTCTGTCATAAACTGGAACATTGCTTTATAGAGAGAGGAAAATTGACTCAGCACCCATAGAGAAAAATAAAGTATTTTCCCCACCAGAAAATGTCTTGAAATGACTTGAAAATGTCGTATTTTGCTAGTTAGCAAAAAGGAAGAGAAAACAAGAGTGAAAGTGTAGAAGTAATTAGAAAATAAACATAAGATATCTTTGTTTTGGGTACTGGTAGTAGGAGGGAACATTTATTAAAGTGAAAGGAAAAAAAATCCAACCCTGGACAAAAAGGTGTTGGACATTAAAGAAAAGTGCATCTGAGACAGAACATGGAGAGCAAGGGTTAGATTCACAAAGGGATTTAGGTGTCAAATGCTTAAGTCCCAAATTTAGAGTCTCAGAAACCCCACTTCATTGTTACTTAGCTGTTTAGGCACATAAGTGTCCACTGGGAAAGTCAGTGAGGCATCTGAATTTCCACTGCTGGACTTGTGTACAGCCATTTAAATCCTGACACCCAAATACTTAAAGCCATCTTTTGTCCCCACAGTGAGTGGACATGAGGGCTGAAGTCAAGACTGTTAAGAAGGAAAGAAAGAAATAGAATTAGGGCTGGTGACACAAATCAAGCATCCACAACAGCCCTTGAAAAAAATCTCTTCCACTTATATGATTGTAATCACCAGCATCACAGAGGCTCACCTACCACAAAGCCATCAAGTCACTGTGGAAGGAGCAAAATTCCTCCAATCCACATCAATATCAAGATCTGGCACTTGTTATCAGAGAACCTCTTAACCACAAGGAACACCATCTCTCCATGGTCACTTAATTCTTGGTTTCAACACCATCATAAACACTTACTTATCATTGTGGCTTACCCACCCACAAAAGATGCACCACCTTTGGAAAAAGATGCATTCTACCACCAGCTTGCAGCAAAAATCGAGTCAGCTCTGCCATGGGATGCTCAGAGATTTCAGTGTCCTGATTGACTGTGGTTAAATTAGGTATGAAACTGTGATAGGTCCCTTTGGTTCAGGTTCCCCAAATGACATCACAATGACTTGGCTTTTTACATTGTGTGCCGCTGAGGATTTCCTTGTCATGGACTTCTAGTTCAGACATCTTAGTAACCACTTGTTACAAGTGTAGACATAGCCTATCTAAAAGTGCTCATCATAAAAGGATTTGGTTCAGAAATTCCAAGGCCAGAAGGGCCCACTGTAATCAACATAGGCCATGAAACTTCCCTCAAATAATTCATAGTACAAAGCTTTCAGAAAAAAATCCAATCCTGATTTAAAATTAAAAATCCTTCACAACCACTAACTAGTTTAAATTGCTAATTACCCTGACTGTTAAAAAGGTATGCCTTATTTTGAGTCTGAATTCATCTAGCTTCAACTTTCAGCCATTGGATCATGTTATGCTTTTGTTTGCTAGATTGAGCTCCTTGAAACTATCACTATAAGGTAAGTTTTCTAACAGTTTAGTAATTCATATGACTCTTCCTTGAACTTTCTCCTATTTTTCAACGTTCTTTGTGAATTGTGGACACCAAAGCTGGACTTAGTATTCCAATAGAGTTCACATCATTGCCATATCTGCAGGGAAAACAATCTCTCCACTCCTACTTGAGTTTCCCTGTTTATGCATCCCAGGATCACATTAGCTCATTTGGGATGAGAAACAGCGTATGGACACAACTGAGAGATGAGGAATACAAGTTAACAATGGGTGCGTCTATACTAGTAAATTAAGTCAACTTAAGCAAGCTTAAGTCGACTTAATTTACTCTGCGCCTACACTACAATCTCCTTAAGTCGACTTAAGCAGCAGTTTAAGTCAATTTAAGGAAAATTTAAGTTGACTTAATAAGACCTGGTTTTAAGTCAATTTACTGGTTAAGTCGAAGTGTAGAAGCGGATTAGCCCTAAATCAGTTTAGCAGATTAGCCCTAAATCCCCAGGGCTCCCCCACTGATCTTCCTCCCAGGGTGCCTGGCACAGCCAGAGCCTGGCGGGCCCACCCACAGGGCAGGACACAGGCCTGCCCACCCCGATCCTGTACCCTGCCCCTGTCCCTGTCTTGCTCAGCCCCCATGTACCCTAATACAATGGGGAAGATGCCGAGCTCCCTGGCACTTTTAAAGGGGTGTCCGGGGAAGGGGGGCACCTCTTGGGTGTCCTCCTTCCTGCCATGCACCACTCCCAGGTCCACCTAGCCCCTGCAAGTCGACTTAGGCGTCCAGTGTGGATGCTTTAAGTTGATTTGGTAAGGTCAACTTTAAGTCGACCTAAATTTACAGTGTAGACATACTAAGTCGACTTAACAAGGTCGACTTAAAGTCAACATTGTTAAGTTGACTTAGCAAAGTCAACTTATTTGAACAAGTGTAGACATAGCCAATGAGATGACAGATAGGAGACAAGTGTGATAAGCATAGGTCATAGCAAACTAGTTGCCCAGATTTCTTAGTAAATCTTCAACTTCTCTCTGGCTGTGACCTATGGAATGTTTTTATTAGTATCATTTATTTGCATCTTCCACTGACTTCAGTTGAAATCAAGACTCCATCCTGCTGAGTGCAGAACCATAACAAGACAAAACTGTCAGCTAAGTGGTAGTCCTCTTTGTTTCTTTGGGCTACAGCCGTTTGTTTCCTCTGTGGCTAATGAGCATTTAATTATTATCTACTTAACACATGCACAGAGGCTTGACTAGTGCAACTTAGTTTTTCTCATAAGCATCTCAGGCCAGATCCTCAGCTCGTGTGAGCCAGTGTGATTCAGTAAAGTTAATGGAGTTACACCGTCTTATACCATCTATCTGTTAATTTTTAACCATCCATAGTAGGAACTTGATAAGGACAATCAGATTTCCCTATCTTTCCCTTCAATAACACTTTATGTTTGGACATATTCTGTAGCATTCATAACTTTCCATACCCATTATTTTATTGTTTCCTAGGTTATATTAATAGGTCCATTTTGTAAATCATAGTAAATACTGTTTCTTAGAAAATGCAGGGTTTTTTTTTACTCAAAACGCTACCTTTTTTCCTTATGTGGGTGAAGTAATTATGTTAACAATATGATTTCATAGATCATTTAACAAAAAAAGTTGCTGCTAAGGGTGCCTGCAATTAGATTCTAATGAGTTTCCTTCTGATAAATAATTCCCGTATCTCAGCTAAGTGAATTTGCAATAAAAAAATAATTTGGCTCCAACTAAAATTGGAAATAATCATTTTAAAAAGGGAGAGGAAGAAGGCAATTATCCATTTGACCCCTTGTACTTTTCTATTTTATCAGTTGTGATTATGAGCTGCACGTAGCAAAGTACTGTCCTAAAATGCTTTCACATGCATTTTCTGCATTAATTCTCATTTTTATTCTGTCTCAGACTGCCTCGCTGTTGCTACCTCTACAATGGGCTCAGAGCTGCTGCTGGCTACCACCTCTCTGCAGTATCACATTCTGAGGTTCCACCACTTTACCCAACTCTTAGGCTATGTCTACACTTGAAAATTTAGGTCGACTTTAACTAAGTTGACTTAACTAAGTCAACTTTGTTAAGTCGACTTAGTGAGTCTACGCTTAAAATTAAAGTCGACTTTGGGGGGAACTTACAAAGTCTACCTAGAGCATCCACACTGGATGCCTAGGTCTACTTCTAGGGGCTAGGGGACCTAGGGCAGGTCCATGGGGGCAGGGGGGCACCCCTTGCCCAGTACCAGGGGACTCAGCCTTTGCCCCATTGTACATAGGTACAATGGGGCAAAGGGTGACAGGGACCCTGGCAGGGCATAGGGGCAGGGTGGGCAGGGCTCTGCCCTGCTATTTGGGGGGGCATGCCAGGCTCCCCCTGTGTCCCCCCCCCAGCAGGGAGGGCATTGGTATAGTCCTGGGTTAGCCCTAAATTGACTTAGGGCTACCCCATGTCTACACTGGCTTAAGTTGACTCTAGGGAGTCGACTTAAGCCTTAAGTCGAATTTAAACGAGGTTTTATAAAGTCAACTTAATTTTCATTGTCGACTTTATTTTCCTTAAGTCGACTTAAGCAAGCTGCTTAAGTCATAGAATCATAGAATAATAGGGATGGAAGGGACCTCACGAGGTCATCTAGTCCAACCCCCTGCTAAAAAGCAGGACCACTCCCACTAAATCACCCCAGCCAGGGTTTTGTCTAACCGGGCCTTAAAAATCTCCAAAGATGGATACCAAGTCGACTTAAGGAAACTGTAGTGTAGATGCGGGGTAAATTAAATCGACTTAAGCAAGCTTAAGTCGACTTAATTTTCAAGTGTAGACGCACCCTTAGTGATTTCAGCAGGTATTGGGGAACCTTACCACCAGTGAAGTTTCCATCTTCTTTCACTACAACAGTATCCCTACATGTGGTCTCAGGCTTAACCCCTAGACTTGATCAACAGGTAGGTCAATGCCAGGGATCCCTAACCAGAAACAAAGACTCTTAGCTGGGTGTAATCAGCTGTGTTTTTAAATACTATCGAGGAGCATATCAAATGGTGTCTAGGATTCTTTAGCAGAATCCACACCACAACATGGAAACATCTGACCCCTCCCACTCTCATCTTCATTGTGATTTGGCATCCCTATGGCCCTGCTTAGCAAGAAGGGTTCAATATAGAGCTGGTTAAGTGTAGTTCTGCTGCATTTTACTCATATAATATACCCTGCATTCACATTTTAAAATTTTATTAAAGCTAATGTTAAAGTTATCTAATACACAGGTCAAGGAAAGCATTTCTATACATCTGGGTGTAAGAATTTTATTATCTAAAAGTACAGAGTTTAGTTTAAAAGTCATAAAAATATATATAGTACATAAACTGCAGTGTCCCAAATTAAGGTTAATAAATTTAATATTACAGATAAAATATTAACACCCAAATATTCACTCATAAAAAACTTATACTAAGAGTAGCTTGTGGAAATCAAATGCAGCCAGCCAACAGTGATTGAGAATTTTAGGATCGATTGCATCACACTATATACAATCCACGAGAAAAGCATTTCAGTTACTTTCTTCGCTTCACTTCTCAATGGCACTTTCTCCTGATATTGCTAATGTCTGGTGATAAAGCTCTAAATAAAAGTCCCTTGACCAACGGATTGACACAATGAGTCATCACATCACCTGAGCATAATATTGACCAATTCTGCACTCCTACAAGAGTTGCTCATTACTGGGATCCCATGCACTCTGGGTTCTGACAATCAGTATGTGTGGGTGAACCTCGTAATTCCAGCTCCCAAGGCATTGGCCAGAGGAGCATATTTCTTCACCTTTTGAGCTTGATCATTGCAGAATCCATATTGCAATTCTTAAAAGGAACTGTGATGTTCACCAGGAGGATCCTCTTCTGGTCCTCATTAGTGATGACAGTGTCTGGTTGCAGGTGTCTGCCAGTTTCAGGGCTAGCAGAGTTCATGGCTGTTTCCCCAAAATGTACCCTAAGGAGTAGGTTCATGTGGATTCACCAGACGCAGTCAAAGACCATAGAAAAGATGGATGATTTTTATTGAATGCCACGGTGAATAACCCTGAGCAAGCAAAACAAAGTAATAAGTGGCAAGAAGTTACATCCCTTCAGCATCTGGGGACCCCTGACGACTGCAGATGACCCTTAGGAGGTTCCTGAGATACCATGGTCCTAGGTTTCTGAGGCAGCCTGGTCCATGGTCCTACAGCGAAGTCCACAGGTTCCCAGGGGCTATGCTAAGAAATAGCATATTAGGAGAAGGTGGGGTAATCAAGCCCACTTTCCCTTCACACACTTAGCCCCAAGGCCAAGGTAGCTTGAAGGGACAGATAAAGGAAGTACATCAAGCCTTGCGAAACAGCAAAAATTGCAAAATACCTTATATCAGGGCCCAGCCAGTTCCCGCAGGAGACTGGTTCCAGCTGGTGCTTTGGGCATGAAGCCCAGCATCAGTTCATGGTTGAGTTGCTCATCGGGGGTGGGGGGGGAGGGAAGGGGATATGAGCACCACTGCCTGTCTGTTACAAAATCTTCTGCTTTAGCCCTGCAATGGCAGCCTTCCCCACTGATGGAAGGATGGCTTACATTAGGTGATCTTGGATGGCACAAAACATGAATAATGTCTCATTGGCATAGCCATACTTCCTGCATCATTTGTTCTGATTCCTTTGTTGGCTGGGTCTGTTCACCAGGACACATTGAGCCAAGCCCTATGGATTAATATCCAGTCAGTAAATCAGGTGAAAGTACCTCCAGGGAGGAAATTATCACTGTTGTCCCACTTGCATGTCACCTCAAAAGTCTTGTCTTGGTCTGGTTTTTTTTCAGGTTTTCCATGTACTGCCAGTGGATGGCATCCTTGAGGATCCTCTCCAGGATAGTTCTAGCTCTTGGAATGATGATTATGTACTCAGTACTATTGACTTGTGAAGCGACATTTTCTCCATCTCTTCCAAATGTACCTTCCTGGGAGCCATTCAAGTATGTGGTAACACATTGGCTGGAAGGTGTCCTAGAAATTCACTTCCTGATGACATTGTGCACAGCAGTCCCTGCAGCATTCTTTACCATAGTGTCTGGGAAGAAGGTAAAATGCATAAGTGATCACTTCAATGTCCACAGATCACCCATTTGGGAGATATTGGCACCATCCTGCCTATGTGAGAAGTACACCAGTTTATTACTGGCCCTCTGGGAAGAAACATCCACTTCTTCACTAGCTGCCTTATGGTGTTGTACACTTTGAAAGGTACCTCAGCCATGGCCAATCTGCTTAGGACAAATGAAATATAGGGGACCAGGATGGAGTTCAAGGCACTGATCTTTTGAGACAGGGTCAAAAATCAGGAGTCAATCTTGGCCATGTTTCCTTGGATCTCCACAATGGTATCCTCCGGTGTCTGCTGGACACAAAAACCTGTGGGTGTGCCAAGATGGTGGTATGCTTATCCATCCTCAAGAAAGATCATGGCCTTACCCTGGATCTTAAATGGGGTAAACTGGACCTAGTCTTATCTGATGCCATCAATGTGCAGGGATGTGCACCTCCAAGCATTGAAGCAGAGGCACATACAGTTGGCAGCTTGACTGGTGACATTGAGCATTTGTTGGTGATACCTAGGTTTATCTGTGATCAGGACCAGCTCATTTGCATACGCCAAGATATTGACCCCGTCGCCATAAAGGTCAAAACCCCGAGATCACCGTATATCTCTCAAATGGGTGACTCCACAGGTAGATGGAAAATAATGGAGTTGAGGGGCAACCTTGTATCATGTCACTACAGACTGGAATTTCACAAGTCTTCCCTTCTTTGGAGCAGAGGGTGGTGGTAAAGCCTTCATAAAGTTCCTGGACCAGTTGAAGAAAATTTTTGGCATCTCATAGTCTCAGAACATGGCAAAAATGTGCAGGTGGGCCATGGATCTGAATGCATTGCAGGTTGAGCTATGGAGTCATTGATGGGTCATAGATTTCTTCAGGAACTGGGAGTATGGCAGAACTGTTTACACCAGGTGGATGACAGTTTGAAGGACAACTTTGTATTCATAACAGCCTTTGCATGACATGAACTAATCAGTAATCCTAGCTGCAAGGCAGCTGACATACAGAGTGTACAAGGGGGAATGGAGGGAGATGGGGTCATGCTGCTCACCTTTCTTTGAATTGTAGAAAATTAGGGTTGGATGATATCTCAGGAGGTCATCTAACCCAACCCCCTGCTCAAAACAGGACCAACCAGCCAGGGCTTTGTCAAGTCAGGCCTTAAAACCTTTAAGGATGGAGATTCCACAACACCCCTAGGTACCCCATTCCAATGCTTCATCACCTTTCTAGTGAAAAAGTTTTGCCTAATAGCTGACTTAGACCTCTCCAACTGCAACTTGAGACCGTTGTTCCTAGTTACATCATCTGCCACCACTGAGAACAATCTAGTTCCATCCTCTTTGGACTGCCCCATCCTTCATGTAATTGAAGTCTGCTATCAATTCCCCCTCACTCTTCTCTTCTGAAGACTAAATATGTCCTGTTCCCAGAGGTGTTGCTTGGCTTGGGCACATGAGGCATGGGCCCTGAATGTGTCAGAGAGTGCCCTGAACTGCACCTGTGAGCTGAGGCCAGCGGGGCCTCTTTAAATCTCTTGCGCTTGCTGTGCTCCTATGCAGGTAGCCCAAGGAAGAGCAGAGTGGGAAATCTAAACTAGTTCAACATCTGGAGGCTCTCCCACTCCAGCAAAGGTAAGTGCTGACCGGGGGGTAAGGGGATAGCCTCAGGAGCTGGGTGCAGACCAGGGCAGGGAAAGGTGTGCAGGCTCAGGTGTGATCCCTGGAAGCCAGCTGCAAATGGTGCTCAGATGGGTGCAAGACCCCCAAGTCTGCTGGGAGTGGCACCGGACCAGGTTGGGAGGGGGCCTCTGGGCACGTTGGGAGCAGGCAACCAGGCGGGGTGCTGGGCACTGGGGCTCCTGGGTCCACTGGGGAGCCAGCTGTGGTGCCACAGGGTGCAGCAGCCTGGAAAGCCCACCAGAAGCAGCACTGAGCTGGGCTTGGGAGCCTGTACCCCGAATATCTTTCTTCAGGGACAATGCTCCTACCTGTTCCTTCAGCCTCTTCTCAGAAGTCATGTGCCACAGCCCCCTAATCATTTTCCTTGCCCTCCACTGGAATCTCTCCAATGTGTCCACATCCCTTCTGTAGTGATCGGCCCAAAACTACAAATATGGCCTCACCAGTGCTAAATAGAAAGGAATAATCACCTCCCTCAATATGCTGGCAAAGATCCTACCAATGCAGCCCAATATGCTGTTAGCCTTCTTTGTAACAAGGGCACACTGTTGATCTCCAGCTTCTTGTCCACTGTAACTCTCAGATCATTTTTGGCAGAACTGCTGCCTAGCCCGTCGGTCCCTTGCCTGTAACAGTGCATGGGACTCTTCCATCCTTAATGCAGGACTCTGTGCTCGTACCTGTTGAACCGCATCTGATATCGTTTGGCCCAATCCTTCAATTTGTCTAGGTCACTCTCTATCCTATCTCTACTCTCCAGCATATCTCTCTCTCCCTTACTGACATCTACAAACTTGTTGATGGTGCAGTCCACCCCATACTCCATCTTATTAGTGAATACGTTGAACAAAGCCAATTGCAGTAGTTGATCCTTGAGGTTAAAATGGCTTGAGTCACTGTGCCAATTTCCACTTCTCAGTCATAGTCTCGAGTCCAACTGTAAATGGAAGAATGTACCACTGTGTCATAGCAGTCATGTGAGAATCAAGGAACAATAATGGACCCCAAATCTCCTTGTATCATAACCAGGATGTGGGAGGTACGACCTCGTGCTTGTAGCCAGAGTCAAAAGTCAAAGCTGAATCAAGTATCAGGAAGTCAGAGTCCAAGACAGGCCAGAGGGTAAACCAGGAGTCAAATATCAAGAGGCAGGCAGGTTAGGTTACTAGGAGATGGGGGTCAGGGGTCAGTTTATTCAGACAGCTTGCCTTCGTGGCTTTCTGGTTTCAGTACTAGTACCAACTGATCCATGAGCTGCCACTCAGGTCCTTATGGGCAGCACTTCCTGCCAAGCACAGCCTCACAGGGTCCTCCCCTGGGATCCCAGCCTAAGCATCCTGTGACAGTAGAGATGCATCAGTAGCCCAGAACCCTAGTGGTCCAGCCATGCAGGTTCTTACACCTTGAGATTGCTAACATCATGGCAAAGATTAGGCATGCACCACCAATAAGGTATACACCCACAGCTCTCAGTGACTTTAACAGACACCGAACTATGGGTTTGCTGGGGGTTTGTTCTAAAATTTGTAGAGGGCAAACAATGGCTTAGCTTTTAGGATATGTTCCTTCAACCTATTTTAATATGTCCTCAGCTCTTTATCCCCCTCTTCAATTGACATGAATATCCAAATTCCAAAGGGGTAGCCGTGTTAGTCTATTGTAGAAAGACAACAGAGTCTTGTGGCACTTTTAAAGACTAACAGATTTTCTCCCACGAAAGCTCATGAATATCCAGTTATCTTTAGTGTCTCTTTCTCTGGGTCTCTTTCTCAGTGACCCAAGTAACAGCACTTTTCCTCCTCTTCTATGGATTTCAGAAAATGTTTCAAAGGACATCTGCATGCTCCTTGAACTCCTTCCACCCGTCAAAAAATTATATTTTGTTAACTTCTGGGGGCAGCAGGACACCAAAAACCCTGTTGTCTTGTCCATACACCCTAGCCTGCTTCCATATTTAGAAAACATCTGCCCCCCATATGTTTATTTGTTAGGATGCATATACTGTATTTCACCACTGGACCTAGTGGATAAATGGGTGCTCTCTAGCTAATGCTTGGTTCTGTCTTGAGTGCAGGGAACGGGACACGAAGACCTCTTGAGGTCCCCTTCCAGACCTATAGTTCTATGATTCTAAGATATGATTCAATCAGACAGCAATAAGGCTATAAAGTATTAGTGGTGAGATGCAAAGGTTCAAAAAGAATTGCACCACAACCAATAAACAGCCTCTCTCCAAGATCTAATTGCCTATATATTTAGTTAAATGGAACTTGTAAGGTTATCTGTAAAATTGTCATCTGACGATTCACAGTGAAAGTTCACACTCCAAGAACAACAACAGAAAATCTGATTCCTTTGTTTGCTTTTTTACTATTTTTAAAAAATAAATCCAGGTTGCTTGTTACACGGTGGCAAGATTAGACAGAAATTCATGGCACAAATCCAGCACCACTAATGCTAGCAAATGAAAATTTCAACAGAGGACAAGACTGAATGGGTAAGGAGAATCAATGGTCTTGTCGCCCCGTGTGGGACCCCTCTTATGTCAGGGGAGAAGTATGTTGGCAAGGCAGCATGTGGAAGTTTCTACTGCTGGTGCAGTGAGATACATCATGCCATTTTCTATTGCTATCAGTCTGGCCTCTCAAACAGAACATTCATTTTAAAGCGATGATGCTGCATGATAGAGTTTCCATTTGAGGTTTCATACAATGAGGTATGCAACTGTAAAAACCTAGAAACTCAAACATAGTCTTTCCAGAAAGCTCTGTAATTAGAATGGCTTGGGGCTTAGTATAAATTAAGGTGATTAGTGAGGGAAATTGAAGGCAAATGCCTCTTTGATTACAAATTAGATTTAAAATTGAAGCTTGATATAAAAATGCCTACAATATTAATAAAGAGACGAATTTCATTGTGAACATTCTAGAGAATAAGACCCTGTAACACAAAAAGGTTGAATTCTTTGTGGTATTGAGCCAAAGTTTCTGTAGATAGCAGAGTGGTTTTTATACTTATTCTTGTCACAAGAAACAAGAAGAATCTATGATGCAATTTACCGCAGAAATGCAATTTGCTTCATATCCTTGACACACTGCAAATTTGGTCCATATGGGACTGAGGCACTTACACACTCCATTATATCTGCAGCAGAATGAAAGTGAATTATCAGCTGCCATCAGAAGGAGATCTTACCTTGATTGGGGCACTCAAGATTATTTCAGCTATAGAAACTAATGAAATTATGTCCAGAGTTTTCAACTGACCTTCATTTGTAGTGGTTAAAATAAAGTAAGGCTATAGCTTCACATTTCTGAACTAGTTGCCACCAGATCATGTATCAAATCATTGATGGCAGCTGGGGGAAGGGCAGCTTACGGCTCGAAGAAAAATGGACCACTTCAATAAAACTAGTTACTAGAACACCAAAGAACACACCAAAGACGTTACTTATTCAAGGAAGGAGAGCTTTGTGTAAGTTCAAAAGCTTGTCTCTTTCACCAAGAGAATTTGATCCAATAAAAGATAATACTTCACTTACCCTGTCTCTCTAAAATCCAGAAACCAACATGGTTACAACAAAAAGGCATACTGGTAAATACGCAAGTTAAGCGAGAGAGAGCACAGCTTCCGTCATTCTCATTCTCTGTTATTGCACTCTACAGTGAGACAGCCTCTTCCTAAAGTTTTTCATTTCCTAAAAGGAGTGAGGTGATGAAGATGGCTACCCCAGAAATTCCCACAGAAGGACTTTTTCAGCACATTCTCACTCTCAGAACATATTCAAAATAAAAGTGTAAGGGCCAGATTCACTATTACCCTCTAGTTGCTTTGCATCAAAACAGTCAATACACACTGGTGAATCTGATCCTAAATCCATAATTGACTCCTCTGGGCATTGGAGCAGGCTTTTTAGCCCTGGGCTTAGTGTGTAAACACCAATGTCTAGTTTTTAATGAATCCACTGTATAACAGATATGTCAGATTTTTTTAAAAAAAAAAAAAGAAAATGAATAGAGCAAGAGCCTCCAGGAAGTCCACAATTTCTCTGGGGTTTGTAGAGTTACAACTCTACTCCCAGGAATAATCTTAATTCAGACTGGGAACCTGTAAAATGGCTGCTGCTCCTTATGCTAAGAGGAAGTAGGCTGTGTCTCACCTCAGATTATGTCTTCTCTGATGGTGGAAAATTTGCCGCTGTCAATTGATTTAACCTGATCGATTGAGCAGCAGTAAAGACACACTCAGATGACCCAGAAGTCAAATTAGTAAAATTACCTCCACAAAAAGCATAATGCTGCATCAATGGGTATGCATTTCCCATCAATGAACCATAGTGGAGACAGCATGCAGAATGGACTCTAGGAAGTTGACATGGCTGTGCAAGCTACTCTACATATCTTATGTAACTCCCATCAACTGCCTCTGAATTTGACGATAAGTGTAGACCAGGCCCTAGTCTCTTCTCATACGTGTTCTGTTTCTGTTAGGCTCCCATGGAAAAAAATTGGTGCAGCCTCAAGAACTTCTAAACCTGGTAATCAGCTGCCAGTACTAAAAAACTAGTAGATTTCCTCCTATTCCATTCGTCACCACTGCTCATTAAAGGACAAGGAATGGGGGAAGGAACAAAGGGGATATCTGTGGTGTAATTAAACACTTGTGGCTGGCCCAAGTCAGTTGACTCAGAATCGCAGGGTGGGGCCTATGTGTTGTTTAGTTAAGGTGTAGGCATTCAGATATAGGATGATACATGGGCTCTGGGACCCTCCCCTATCATGGGATTCCAGAGACTGGATTCCAGCTCAAATGCAAACACCTACACCTAAAAAAGCCCATAGTCTGATTCCCACAAGCCCAAGTCAGTTGATACAGGCCGGCTGCAGGTGTTTTTAGTGGGAGTGGTCCTGCTTTTAGCAGGGGGTTGGACTAGATGACCTCATGAGATCCCTTCCAGCCCTAAGATTCTATGATTTTAATTGAATATAGACATACCCTTACATCTACTTGATCTCAGTGCCACCATTCTCCTTCTCCTTCTAGCTAGGATGCAGAGCTTCTTCCCCTCAGCATACCGAGTAACAAATTTATTAGTCACATGAGCTTTTGTGGACACAATCCCACCTCATCAGATGAATGAAATGGAAAATATAGCATGTGGACTATATATATAAAGATACAGAGAAGGGTGGATCAAAAGGGTAATTTAAACAGATCTAGAGGGATAGAATGCTAGCCTACCTCTTTAAAGTAAATAAGATATTTGGATTCAAACTGTGGAACAGTAAGGTAGGAGCTGAGAAGTGTGATTTAAGGGAAATTACCTTTTGTAATGACCCAGCCCTTCAAGAATTCTAGTTAAGCCCAGTGTGAAGGTATGAAGTCTGCATATGAATTCCAGTTCTGCAGTTTCACATTTAAATCTGTTTTTGAAGGTTTTTTGCTGAAGTACTGTAACTAGCATGTTTTTTACAGAATGTCCAGGTAGATTGAAACATTTGCCTACTGGTTTTTGAATGTTACCATTCTTGCTGTCTGATTTGTGTTCGTTTTTTCTTTTGCACAGAGATAGTCCAGTTTGTCCAACGTATACAGCAGAGGGGTATTGTTAGCACATAATGACATATATCACATTGGTAGATGTGGGTAAATGACCTGGTCAGCCTTTCCATCAAGGGCTCATTCAGCTGGTCATCTACCAATATATGCCATCATGGCCAACAATGCCTCTCTGTAAATATTGTGATAAGGGTAAAAACAATAACCAAATATTGTACTTGTATTCTGCTGTCTGTCTGTATCCATTCGTGTTCTGTCTTAAACTTAGTTTGTAAGCTCTCTTTTTGGAAGGGATAGCCTTTTTGTTTGGTGTTTGTACAGAGTACAGTACAATGGGGAACTTGTCCATGACTAGGGCTCCTTGGTGATATGGCAATAATACAATAATAATAAATACAAATAAATAAATTACATTTAAAATGTAAATGTTAATGGTATCCTATGTGAATGGATAGATATTTAAATATGCACATTTTTACAAAAACATTACAAAATATTTGTGCGGATATGTCCTCTCATGTGAGACTTTATCCAGTCCATACATGGAATAAAGATTCAATATTTCTTTTTCAGCTCTTACTTCTACGATCATGCATACTAACCAAAAATCTGTTTTTATATTACCGTAACTTTTTAAAAAAATTGTTTAATTCATTTACCAGCTGCTTCTCAACAACAGGGCCAACAAACGGTTTTTAAAAAAGAAAACTTACAAAATCATTAGCCATGTTACAATCTTGTAGGCATGTCAGAATTCACACATTCTTAATATTCAGTTAGGAGTAAGCCATTCAAAGAAAATAAAGGTTTATGGTGGCATTTTTCCAGCCTAATTGTTTAACAAGATAGGTAAGTTGAGTAATCATCCTAAAACACACTGGTTCCAAGGTGCCTTCTATGTTTACAGAGACCTGAATCTTCTACAGGTAATTTGGACATGTTTTCTATTGTGTATTTCTATTGAAAATGAAATGCAGCTTCTAATTTACTTTCCACAAATGAGTTTCTTAAAATATTGACAATCACTATAAATGCCATCTACTTAGGATGTCCACTGTGTATAGTGACAATATGGGAAATTTTTTTTTATGCATACAAAGGTTTAAACTTCTAAATATTAATCCCAACCTGTGGGTGTCCCTAAGCAAAAGTGATTTTTCTTCAAATATGTTATTGTGTGAAAACTTAAAAAAATTAAATAGCACTGGAAAGAATCCAGTAAAAACCAGAAATTTGGCACACATCCCAATGTGAGCAGGAGATTGGAGATTCAAGATGCCAACTAGCTTACCACAATATTCCATAAAACACTTAATGTTAATTAAAAGCCAGTGAATTATTTTCTAACTTTTGCCACAAACCTTTCCTATACTATGACTATGCAAGAGGCCTAACATAATATTGCTGTACCACTGGAATTCAGCGAACAGTCCAACATAGCTATTGATATGAAAACCTTGACTTGTAACTTGGTACCAGGAGTAACAGACCAGGCTCTATCTTTCTTAGCCCTACAATCATTTCTGGCTGTCCCCGACACCAACAAAACTGTATGATGATTAAGGCTGGAAAAATATTAGAATACATAGTCACACCCTTCCAACCAACAAAGGATCCTCGAATTCCACTCCTCCCTTTGTTGGTGTCTTTTGATGTATGCCATTTGTTTCATTTTTCTATGTTAATTCCACTTATTTGTTGCAATCTTGTTGTTAACCAGGGTTCTGCCAACAGAAAATTCATGGTAATTTTACTTTGTGTGAGCTGTTGTCAGAAAATAATCCAAATGGATACACAGCCATCTAGCCAATAGATGGACTGGTAGAAACAGTATAACATAAGTGCTCTTAAATAAAGCTATACTTTTATTTAGGCTCAAGCACTTACATATGTCCAGAATAGGTTAGTAAAACACTCCAATCCTCAACCCTCAATAACTACTGAAGCCTGAGGCAGCTTTCAAGTGGAAACAGCAATGGCTTTCTGATTGGCCTGATCTTCCAGCTGTCTTCAGAGGATCCAGAAACTGTCCAAGAAGAGATCCCAAAGAGTCCAAGCCTCTTCTCCCCCTATTTATCATTGTTAGTAGACAATAATGTGTCAAGAAAAAAAAAAACAAAAAAAAACCTTGTTGGCCAACAGTTTCAAATTAGACCAAAGATTGCCAGAGTACTTTTTAAGTAGATGTGCTCCTACAGATTCTACATATCTTGAGGACTGGACAAACATCTCCTAGGGTACGTCTACACTGGAGGCTCTGTTAAGTCAACCTAAGAAGGTAGACTTTAAGTTGACTTAAAGTCGACCTTAAGTTGACATAGAGAGTCCACATTGAAAACTCCTGTTGATTGCCTGTGTCCACATTGGCAAGTGCTAGGTCGACAAAGGAGTGATGCATTGTGTATAGCTGTCCCACATTGCATTAGGTCTGGAGGCCAATTAGGTCGACTTAGAGTCTTTCTCTGACTACACTGGCTTACGTCTACTTAATAAGGGCAACTTAAGCATTAAGTTGACTGTAAGAGGTGGTGTTATTAAGTCGACTTAAGGAAGAGCTTAAGTCAACTTAATAAAAGCCCAGTGTGGACGCAGGAGTCTGTAGGTCGACTTAACCTTCCTTAAATCAACCTAAGGCTCCAGTGTAGACGTACCCCTAGAGAGCATGTATAAATAAACTTAATGGTCTTTTTTCTGAAACAAAAATCCCAGCACATCCACCAGAACATCAGGGAGGGGTGCAGGGTCATGCAAAGGATGAGCTAGAGGTTTCACTCCCCTCCTGGCTTAGTCATACCAAAACAGTACAGACCTCCATAAAGTCCTACCAAGTTCGGCCGCTGCTAGCAACAAGTATGATAATCAATACTTTTACATTAGCAAATGCTCCCTGGCCCTTTTACTGGTTTATCAAAATCTCCCCATACAAGGTTACATTCCTGTTTAAATTCTGTTGTAGATATAAAACCTGAAATTAGAGATGTAAAAATAACCTGTATGAGATGTCAACTATCTGGTGAATGTATAGAATATCTGTCACTGATTCAGAATTTGGTATTACCTTTCTTGGACCTACGACTAACATAATTTCAGGGGATAAATACTACAGTTGGGGGGAAAAGCACAAAAGTGTTTTTGTTGCAAGTTGATTTTTAAAAAATGAAGTTGCCTATTTGAAGCTCCTCAGAAGTTTGGAATATTAAGAATAATCCCAGGTAAAAGGAATCAGAGGGCATGAATCAGATGAAGGGACATGCCAAATACAATTTACTATATAGCTCTGTAATGCAGCACATTCCATCACACACTGTCACATAGATCACAAGAGCTTACAAACATGGCATGTATTGATGTGTTTATACATAATCAAGCCTGTTAAATGGATGTAACTAATGGCACAGCTTGGCTTGTTGTCATCTGTGGTGTTATACCAGGAAATAATCTGATTCATTATGTGTATGTTAGTTACAGGAATTATCGTTAGTAATAATAATAACAATAAAAATACTCATCACTTTCATCTCATCTTCCATCAGAAGCACTTCACATATGGAGGTGGAATTAGTCTCCCACTCACAACACTCCTATATGGTTGCTACTACAAGTGTTTATTTATTATTATTACTATATTACATACTAATTTCACAAATAGGTAAGATGATACAGAGAGGTTAAACAATTAGAACAAGGTCACACAACAAGTGGCATAGATAGGAATGGCATCTTGGATGCCTTTCTTCCAGTTCCATACTCTTCTCTGCATCATGACACCAGAAAATGTTCTCTTTCATTTTACATGCTGAAGATGAAGCCCTTAGGTATGAAAGAAAAACTACGTCATTTGCTACATCAGTGCATATTTGTACTGTAATACCATGCCTGATTATCTTAGCTTTAAACTTTTGTTTCTATGGCAGGAAGAAGACACTTTTAATTTGATTGAGGATGTGCTTGGTTCTCTTTTAGTTTCCTTTCCTGCAAAGAAGCCCATAACATGATCAATGAAGTCAGCCCAGCATTATTGTAGTTAAGAAAAATGATGATGTCTGTTGTGGTGTGTATAAGAACAACTTCCAGCTGAGAATAGCTTTACACATTTTCTGCAGTCTCAGTAACTCATCTAATAAAGACAATGCCTGGTTCACCTGTGGTAGGTCATAGACTGTGTGCTGAGCAAGTCCAGTCGCAGAGGGAGTCGGCAGTCCACTAATTGGTTAAATCCATTCCAAAGGCCTGGACATTGATTGGCACAGAAGCTGCATTAATTGGTAATGAAGGGAAAATTGCATGAAGGCCTGAAAAGATGATGACTACATGATGTGTATGGATCAACTTCTAGGTGAGACAAGTTTAACATAGATTTGTAACTGCCTCTGCAAGGGGGATATGTTACCATTTAATTCTCCTAGTAAAGCACCTGTTTGTGGACCAAGGAGTGCTAGCACTGAATATCATCTGCAGTAGTTTTCAGGTCATGGATACAGTGGGTCTGATGCTGTAATGGTATAAATCAGGAGGGATTCCACTGAGGTCATGTGCAACAGCAAATAAAAAGTGAGTCTTGGTCTACACAGCAGACGCTTTTTGGCAGCAGTCGAAGGGATATACGCAAGTTACTCAAAATATCTTGCGTATCTCCCTTTGACTGTCCAATGCCTACTCACTGAGGTGTCTTCAGTGCACTGAGTCAATGGGAAATGGCCTCTGGTCGACTCAGTGCTACTCTGCTTGAGGGGATGGTCTTCATAGATTGGCTTCCCAATCAACTGAACGCGTCTTCATAGACTCACTCAGTTGATCAGGAAGTTTGATCTGACATTGGCAAACTGCCATATGTGTAGACCTACCCTAAAGGGCAGACAAAGGCCCATGTTAACTCCAGTGGTAGAGGTGGGGGTATAGGTATGGGAGAGGAGCCTGAGCCTGATGGGCAGATAGATCTGGTTCAGAAATATTTCTCTTTTCCACATCAAAGTTTAGATGAAAACTAAACAAAGAAACAAACAAAAAGAAATTGTTGAGATGTGTCTTTGGGTTTTCTGCCAAAAGACCAACTTTTTTCGTCAAAACTAGACATATCCCTTTCAACAATAAACTTACTTTCTTCTGAAAAATCTCTGACAGAAAGGCTTTTTACCAGCTCTGCCAGCATGAATTATTCATGGCTGAAGTAAACTCTCTGTGATGTTGAATGAACAGTAGGGAACCTTTTCTGCCAATTTTCATTTGAATTCAAAACAAATTTGTGAACTTTCTCTGTTTTTATTTCCTTCAGCACTGGAGTTCTCAATCTTTATGAGCACAGACACCTGTCAGATACAAACTATTGGCTCCTGCATGACTATTGGCTGTAATCAAATTTTAAATCATATATGCAGTTGCAGAACTCATTCTTGTGGGTATATAACATACGTCTTCACAGCCACAATAGATATAGCTATCCCCTTCTGATTTCAAACTGAAACACAGTATGTCTACAATTGCACACCGCTGGCAGCAGTGTTTGTGACTACATGCTGCAGTGAAAGGCTCTAGCAGTAGAAAAAGGCTCCAGGGTCGGATGCTACCACAGCCTTTCCTTACTGCTAGAATCTATCCCTTTGGTGCGGAAGAAGAACACTGCACTTCAAATAGCAGGGTAGTTGGGGGAGACACTGCCTGGCTATCTAGAGAACCATATAGGGTACATATCTTAAGGGTTCAGGGTCTTAAGGGGTCAGGCAGGTTTTTACTCAGCTGAGCAGCACCTCACCATCTATATTGCCATTAATATCCATGTTAGAGGGCAGTGTGTACATCGACAGGAGTATGCAGAGTAGCTATATCCAGAGAGTAAGGGCCCAAGCTTGCATTCCTCGCTCATGCAGAGTCTTCTAATGAAAATAAGGGGTGTATCAAGGTGGCAGGATCCATCCCCAAATATTTTGCCTAAGCAGCATGGTTAGTCTGTGGCTAAGCCCAACATAGAATCCAGATCTCCTCACTCTTGGCCTGTAACCATTAAATCATACTTCCTCTCATTTTTTAGGAAGCCAAACACGTGAGCAAGGTGTTTAGAGATACAATTCAGGGTCACATATATGGTATGCTAGGCGGAAGGTGTTCTTAATAATATTGTTATGCATCCGACATGGATATCTGTTTGGCTGCGTGCATGTGTTTCTGTATGCATGATCCCTCAGGATTACCCCTGGATCAGATCTCTAAACAGCAACACAGTTATCCTAGTGATCCTAAGCCAAGATGTTCCTTTGGTTAACGCTTTGGGTGACCTTTGGCTCAAATCTCTAGTGAGAACTTAGTTAGCTCAGTGGAGCCTAGATGCACCCTGTCTGCAAGAGGTAGACTGAGGAAACACGACCGAAGAAACCAACACAACCACAGATCCTTTGTAGAAACGAAGGGGCCAGGTTAGGCTTTATTGCAGTGTAGCACAATGGCAAGTAATCTATCCCAACAGAGGTACTGGCTTGGACTTATTGACTCTTTTCCCTACGAGATCCAAATTTACCTTGATTGAGCCACATACCCCTTTTTTGATGCCACCAATTAATTTGATAGGTCTACGCATCACTGGACATCTTCATCCATCAAAGTGTCATGGTTTGGCCAAAACATCATTTTTTATCTCCTGGGCGCTAGGCTGACCCAACACCTCCAACCTTTTTAGGTACTTTTCCACTCTTACTGTGGCTGCGGCTGACTTCTTGACAATTTCTGTGTTGTCAAACTACTCCTGACAACTTAACCATTTATCCAGCTCAGACCTACTGTTTTAATTTGCTTTGCTAGGCCTTAAGCCTCAGTCCTGACCATTTTTGCTTGTCTTTTCTATTTTATCCTTTTATTTTCTCCTATAACATATAGGAAAACATTTTTATTGATCCTTATATACCACAAACTATCTAGAATAAGGTAATAAAGCGAAGGAGACAGAAAAAACTTTCCTCTTATTCTGACCTGCAGATTTATTTTTTAAAATAAATTAAAGGATATATTACAACAGTAATATGGCTCCCAAGGGCATATTTTATGGCCCATTAATATATATGCTTCAGGGGCTTAAAATGAAAGAGGCCACACAACACATTTGGGTCTGAATTAATTAACATAAAACATGCCTGCTTGGCTCTGATTACTTAATTAAATGCCACATAAACCATTGAAGAACAGCTATGTCACTACAGAGAATTTCCAAAAGAGAATAGGACAGGAAACCATCAGACTGAACCAGCTGTCTCCTGTCATGGATCAGCTTGATGTTTTTTCCAACTGATGGGAACTTAAATGATGCATGAATGGGAAAAGAAGAATCTAGTTGAAAGCAACAAAACGTGCAGATTTTTCCTGGTTTTTTAAATGTAGGAAAGCACTGCTGTAGAGAATCCGTTCCGTCTGAAAATAATTTATTTTCAAAATTCAATCTCAGCTAGGAAGACTCCTTTGCATTTGAAAATGGTGCTTGTTACCCTAGTGTGTAGCCTGATTCTTTATGATTTGGAATTTGGATTGGGAGTGCCAATGAGTCTTAATAGCTCTTATTCAGGGGATGTGGGTTCTTGGCTGAATCCGACCACAGAAAGTATTTAAGACTAGAGCCCCCAGGGACATCTAATAGGAAGAATCACACAGATACCTTAAATTACTTTATAAAATCTTTTTATTGCCAAAAGCATAAATAAGTATAGAATCAAGAAAAGGTTAATTGAGTAATATATATATCCAAATTACAATTGACTTCAATTTTGATACATATAAGAAAACTTATGCTTAACTAAATTTGATATTAAAAGTCTATGGTTGATACTCACATCCTGGCTTCCCAGCTTGGTCAAGAGGGACATCTAAGGCCTTCACTTGGCAGGAAGGGTGCTCAGGAAGGTAGTTCAGTAACTTAAGCTGATATATCTAAACTTACAAAAGTAACTTAAAAATAACTAATAACGGGAATAAAGTTTGTCTGTTGTATTCTTCTTGAGAAGAGTCTAGCGGA
Organism: Pelusios castaneus; assembly: GCA_007922175.1. NCBI lineage: Eukaryota > Metazoa > Chordata > Testudines > Pelomedusidae > Pelusios > Pelusios castaneus. The sequence continues at coordinate 13,027,274 of ML685818.1, read as the reverse complement.
AGCTAGCTAGCTGTCCCTAGCAATGGGGCTTGACTTTTTATACCCTTCTTAACATAGAGCAGGCTAGATCCTCCGCCATTACCCAAATATGGGCCTTTATCCCAGAAATTGTAAGGGTACATCTATGTCATTGGTCAAGAGGCTTGTGCATATAATTGATATATGTCCGTCCTCCAGCAGCAAGTTCCATTATCTTCCCCTTTTATTATTTATGGATTTTTTTGTGGGTTTTGCAGTGTTTCACTAAATGTCAAAGGATCCTAGCTGGCAATTCCCAAGTTGTTTTCTGCCTACTGACCGGGGTGTCATGATCAAAATATAGCCTTCTGGATCTATACTTCACTGAACACTGATGAAAAACAGACCCACCTATGTCTATTTTCAGTCTAATATTAACTTAAGTTTCCAACTTATACCTAAGCTGTTTCATTACACACTGTATAATCTCTTACATAGGCCTTTAAAGTATCTTGTGTTTCCAGCTATCTACTCAAGAGTTATGCTAATTTATGAACTTATGCTAAGTACAAAACCCTCTATAAAATTATAAAATATTAAATCATCAAAGTATAAGATTTCTTAAACCTATAAAAAAGGATACATATATGATATCTAGACTTGATATATGCACACAAGCAAAGCATAAGTAAAGACAAGGGCTACAAGGATTCTTATCAATATTAAAGTTAACACCCTTTGCTCCACAACAAGGGCTAAATTCAGCAAAATACTCAAGCATGTTCTTAATTTTAACCAGGTGTGAAGTCCCATGACATCAAGCTGAGTGCTTAAGTGCTCTGCTGAATTAGGATTTGAAAGGGGTTCCTATGGTGAGCCTTAGCGAGATTAAGTGACTGGCTCAAGATCACATATCGAGTCAGTGGTAGAGATGGGGATAGAATTGATCTAAGAAAAGAGATGCACTATTTCCTGGTCTTAGATGTTCATAGATAGTACATCAGAAAATCCCATCTCAAATTAATTTATTTAGGTAGCAGAGTGCTGTCCAAAGTTCTGAAGAATGTAAAAATGAGAGACAGGGTATCACTGATATTTGTAGTTGTGTTCTGAGCAAAGCATTCTTCAGTTACTATCACATTGCCAAAATAAAATACTGCTTTCATTACCAAGTAGCCTCTATTGTTAGTGCTGTCAAGGCTTCTAAGTGACGCTGTTTCTGGAGCTCCGAAATCAGATTCAGTAGCAGAGAGTGCAGCTTGCTGTTTCATTAGACCTCCATGTTTCCCATAAAGACAGACCACAGGCTCAGTTCGGTGGCAAAGGTACTTGGCTAGGTTTATTGTCAACAAAGCATGATACTAATGCCTTGTAGGCATGACAAGTACATTAATATTTGTATGTCCGTATGACTATAGGGCCAGGATGGGCCATACTGAGAATGACAACTCAAGGCTGACTGCAAGAAATAGAGCCAACAATCCCCAGGACTGGTGATTTATTCTATAATTAGATTCACCACACCAGTAACAAAATAGCCTCTGTAATACTATACTGGTTAATCAGAAACCAAATACAGTCTCCTTTAGGCAATCCAGCCTTTGGCTCCCATCTAGACAGCCAAGTCTAATATAGTGAAAGGTTACTAAAAACCTTGTTTACCACACTGAAAGTTCTAGCAATCCCAGAGGACCAGACACACTGCTCACCAGGTCAATGACTATTTCAGACCTCACCCAATACTCACTTTCAGCCAATCCTTATTAATTAAATTTAAGACTTTTTAATAAAAGATAAGAGTTATATGGGTAAGAGATCAATATACATAGAAATGTGTGTAGGTCAGTTTCATAGCCGAGGTGGTAAGGCTGCTAATTTGTAAATGTGTTTCTGGGATCCATTTAAAAGGTTATAGTCCAATGGGCAGTCCAGGTGCAGAGTATATATGTTATTCCATGAGAATTCAAGGTAAATCTGGAGACCTTGGTTTTATGGCTTAGACCTACCTTGTTAAAGTGCAGGCAGATGTGAGATGGCAAGATCATGCCTAGGGCTTTCCTTTATAGCTCCTAACAAGCTGGCAAGACTTTTGTCACAGCAGGACCTCTACTGAGCAAGAATAGTCAGTGGAGATCACTACTTTGAAGTTCATCTTTTACTTCTTATACATATATAGGTAAAATAGCTGCATTAATTCACATAAAGCAATTAGCCAATACTTCGTTATGCATAGGTAATTAATAATATAGATAATATTATTAGTTTCCTGCAGTATCTTATATCTTTAATTTTAAGGTTAACTGAACCATCCACATACATAATTTAATTAGCATCTACAAGTTAATCTGGTTACATTGTCATACTCCTCATAAGATATACAGGTAAATACACTTAGCCTCTACCCTCGATCTCTATTACTACAAATGATTGCTAGTCTAGTACATTTCTTTGAAATTCACGTACACGTAGATTGTCTTGATTACAGGTCAATATGTCTTAAATTGCTATGGGTCATACCGATATTGGCAGTTCTGTCAAGTGTCACAGACTCTCACAAGGTACCACTTCAGTCAGAACATCAAGATCCCATCTCCTAGGCCAGCAGATACCCCTCCTATGACTTCTCCTTTTATGCATTGATACAAATAAGTTATGTATTACATGCCAAATGTTGCCAGTTACCACCCTTATCCTTGTACCTGCTATTTTAAATAAAACATCTTCATCCATTATCTTATGAGGAATCATGTGCTCCTGTACCATCTCTTACACAATTGCTTGAGAGATCTGTGTGTGTTTGAAGTATCCTCTCCAATCAGGAATGTGTTTTCTTGGTTAGCTGACTCCTAATACTTTTTTTGTAAAAGCTAGGCCTACCCTGGGTCCAGCAAGGCCTACAACTTCTATGGGAACTTTAATTACTTATCTACAGTTGTTAATAGCAAGAAAACACTGAAAAAAAAAAAAAGAGGGGTTTTGCCACAGATAGAAGAGTGTGGAACATTTCCTTCAGCCAAGAGTTGAGATGGTACAAGGGTTATGCCACCATTCATCAAATCTTAGTAGCTCCATTTGCTCCTATGGGTTGGGCTCCGTGGAAGCCTACATCTTCCATAAAGCAATGGACTCATTTTTGTCAAATTGAAATATATGATGCATCATGGGTGTTACATGGCTCCTGGTGAGTTATGGGAAAGAGAGTCCAGCCAGGAAATCTGGACATGGGAGAGAATGGGGACTACAGTTGAATATTGAAATATCTCAAAACAAAGTATTTTAGATCATTTTAACAAATGAATGCAACATTTTCTTTTGGGAATGTTGAAATGTTTTGTTGTAATTGAGAATTTTCATTATATATATATATAACATGGAATATTCTGTCCATGGAAAATTTTGAAAATTTCAACTTTTTGTCTTGTTTTGGGATGAAACAAAGGTTGAAATTCAATTTTGCTGAGCTCTAATTCTTGCTATCACAAATGGTGGCCACAGATATTTCTGCATTGAGGGAATCAAATGCCAGATCTTCCACACCAAAACCACAGAGCTCTACTGCCTGAGCTAGAGGACAACTTTTCTCAACTGTGTCTAGAAAGCTGTCATACTAACTGTGGTCATATAATTGAGGAAGATACAAACACATGCTTTAAGCAAATATATTACATTAGCAATAAAAGGGGTACTTTTTTGGCTCAAAAGTGTTTTTTGACACCTTGCTTTTTGAAAGAGGAAGATATGAGTTCTGTTCATGCTCCTTCACTGAAGTTCCATGTGGCCACTGTGTGTAGTGTCACAACCATGAATTTCTACCTAGCAACAGACTTTTATGGCTATGCTGGAACCTTGATTTTATGTACATCAGTCTTACTAATAAGCAGTTACACAAACCATTTTTTACAACAAGGAAAAAAAATCACATAATGAAAGTGATGAACGAGTTGACATCCCTTCACAGTTTGACATCTTCAATGCACTGGAAATTGGTTTGAAAGACAAGAAAAAGTGATGCAGTGCACCATATGAAACTTATCCACCATGTTATTTTGGAAGGTTCAATTTTATAAACTTTGTGATTTTATGAACTTCTCAACCAGAGTTAGTTCATAAAATAGTGATTCTACTGTGCAGCTAGTTGGATTCTATCTAGTAAGTGGAGTGTGCAGGATTGGGATGATAATAGTTATTCTTTTCCTAACCTCCCTTCCCAGCAAACATATTTTTTCCCTAACAGAATTTTTTTTTCTTTTATAACCAGTTTTCTCATTGCCCTTCGTACTGAGTTCCTTCATTAATGACCCAATCTACTGAATGAAATTTTAAAGTTAAGTGTGGTGGAATGAGATTCCATCAATAATGGGATTGTGGCCTCCACTCCAGGAGACAGTTAGAGGAAAAAGAAAATTTGATAATAAAGAAGAGAGATTTTTGTTTACTAACCTCTCCCTGGAGTCCAGATTGTGGAACACTTAGTTCTGTTTGTGAATACTTATTGTAGGGGTGCGGTTGTCCCACTATGGCACTCAGGGCATCAATGGGGCCTGGAAGTAGCAGCCAATAGGGTGTCTAGGCTGCAGAGCCAACCAGAGGCAGGAGCTCTGTATAAAAGCAAGCTGCAGGGATTACGGTTTCAGTCTGCTGGATTTGCTAGTGGGAGAAGGTTCTCTCTCTGGCTGGCTGGCTGCAGTAGCCAGCACCCTGGAGAGCTCTGAGTGTGGCGCTGCAGTGGGAGCTGAACAGATCTTGGATCCTGAAGGAGCAGACTGTGGCAGTGGCTGGAGCAGCGGTCTGAGGGCAAGGAGCCTGAAGTGGACAGTAGCTGGACTCCAGGCTGGTGAGGAACCATGGACAACTGGGGTTACAGAGAAGGACCCCATGGAATTGACTGCAGTGTGCCAGGGGCGGCATGGGTGCCGGGGCGACACAGACTTGCTGGCCATTGGCTCTTTTAACTAGTGGCCAGGAGTGAAGCCAGCCGGACTGTACTCTGAAAGGGGTAGAATGTGGGACTTGGCTGGAGGGCTAAGATCCCAGGAAAGGACTCAAGGGCAGAGTCCAATGTGAAAAAGGCAGAGCACTGACCACGTGGAGGGGGCTGCTTGAGCTATATTACCCAAGATTATCACCAGGAGGTGCCCTACAGGTGGGTCACATACTGACAAACTGCTACACTTATTCACATTGGTGGCACTTATTCACATCAGTTGAACCATTGAACTAGTCTTGTGAATAAGGGTTACGCAATCTAGCTCTTGATATGATAATCAACAAAGATGGAAAAAGAAATGCAAAACAGAAATATGACAGATCACGTTTTGGTAAAATAGGATTTTAAAATTGCTGGCTATGTTACCACCTCTCAAGATTTTATCACAAGTCCTATTTTATCACTGTCTCTGGTGTTTTTCTTTAAGTCCCAGTTCCTGAAGGCATATGATTATATGAACACCTGAGGTTTCATTTGGGAATAAAAGTAAGTTTATAATCCTCATTGTTAAAGAGAAAAGCTGGAAAATATTAAAAACTAGAACACAAAGAAAAAAACAACGGCATTGACTATTTTTTTTTTTTAAAAATCTAGTGATTTTTTAAAAAAACAATTTCATGGTTTTAGGAGGCTAGTTTATGATTTTAGAACACTTGAATTACTGAAGTGAGGAACCCAATAAACAGAGACCACGTGGTAAGTAGCTGAATGGCATTGATTTCCTGCTAGTCTAATGGCCCCCTCGTGGCCTATGTACAAAGTGGCTTGAAGCAGCCAGAAATAACTATATAAATCAGTAGCTTGTTTAGATAAAGCACAAAAAGAGACATATAGAGTTGAAATCTTAGAAGATGATAGTGAACTCTCCATGTATATGCCATGCAGAAAATAAATCTTCTACAGATGTTTTACTGGGAAGACTTTGAATCATTCCATAGGTTTTCTTTGGATGAACTTCACTTTTTTGCCACAATTATTCAACTTGAGGAATCTGCCATTGACATTATCCCATTTTCTTTATTAGCAGAGCATTTCCCCTTGTTATTAACACTTGAAAACTGACAAGGGCTTTGGAGAGCTACATAAAATCATATATCAGTGCTTCCTGTGATGTTTTAGTTGACAAATTACCCAGGGGGATTGCCCTCTGTGTGTCTTATGACTCCATGAGGATAATGTTCAACACTACCTTGTTTCTTGACCAGGATTTTTTCTACAGAGCTTAGAGAAACCTTAAGGACTTGGTTAGCTAGAGTACAGATAAAAGCATGAAGCTTTCAAAGCTGGCAACCATTTCCCCCTGCTGTCTGATTCTTAAAACTGTTTCTTGGAAACTCTCTGCAGAAATCCAGTGAAAGCTTTTTTATACTGTAATGCTGCTACTTTGCAGGGATATTGTTAAACAGAGAAAAAGATTTGGGGCACAGGCCCAGTGGTCACTTGGGCTCCCCCATGCCCTGCTCCCAGCAGTGATCTGCACTGCCCTGCATCCCAGCCCACAGGTGTTCTGTGCTGCCCTGCCAGTGCCCCAAGTTTTCCTGGCCCTGGGTGGGTACTCTGTGCTCCCCAGTTGGTGGGCACACCGCAGTCCTCCATACCCCCCCAGTACCCATGCCTGGCTGGTGCTCTTCAGGCTCCCCACGATGACCCGAGCACGGCCCTGTGCTACTAAGCAAGGTCTGCCCACCTGCCCTCCCACCACCTTCCCTCCTCCCCCAGCCTCCTGTAGGAGAAAGTAAAGAGTTAAATTAAAAAGACAAGTAGAAATGATCAGGAATAAGGCCTAATGCCTAGCTAAGCAGATCAAACCAGCAGGCCTGAGCTGGATAAATGGTCAAATTGACAGGAGTAGTCTGACATCACAGAAATTGGCAAGAAGGCAGCTGCAGCTACAGCAAGAGTGAAAAGGCACCTGAAAGGTAGGAAGCGTTGGGTTGGCCTATTGCCAAGAAGATAAAGGTGATGTTTCGGTCAGACCTGAAGGTAATGTCTTGGTCAAACCTGAAGGGAATGTTCTGGCCAAATCTAAAGGTAATGTTTCGGTCAAATTTCACATCTGGATGGATGGAAATGTCCAGCGATGTGTGGACCTTTCAAATTGATGGGTGGCATCAGAAAAGGGATATGTAATCCAATCAAGATAAATTCGTACTTCAAAGGGGGCCTAGTCAGTAGGTCTCAGGAGGGCATAAAAGCAGGAGCCCAAGAGCCCAGATTTCGTGTAGCCATAAAGGGTGATGGAGAGTCCCACTTTCAGTTGAGCTGTTCCATTGCATTGATAGTACGAATGCTACCAACAAATATGTTGAGATAGTTTGTTTGACATTGTGCTATGATGAAATAAAGCCTAGCCTGGCACCTATGTTTCTACAAGGATCCGTAGTCATGTTGCTTTCTTCTATCGTGAGTGTTGCCTCAATTTACCTCTCGCACACAGGGTATCCCTAGGCTTAAGGTCACTGAGCTAACTGAGTCCTCACTAGAGACCTGAGCTAAAGGTAACCCAAAGTGTTAACCAAAGGAACACCTCGGCTTAGGATCACCAGGTTAACTCAGCCCCTGCTTAAGATCCCAGCCAGGCTCTAAGTCACTGGGTTAATGGAGTCCCCACTTAAAGATCTGAGCCAGGGTTAATCCTGAGGGAATGCACATACAGACACTCATGCACGCAGCCAAGCAGACATCTGTGTTGGATGCATAACAACATTAATAAGAACACCTGCTGCCTGGCACGCCACACCTCCGCCACAGCGCTGCCTTCCCTCGGTGGCACCCTGAGTTCCATGCCCCATCAGAAGGGTGCACTGGACTCACTCACCAGCACCCTGAACTCTGTGCTCCAGCGAGTGGGTGCTTCAGGCTCCCCACTGGTGCCCTGAACCCATTAGGTGCTTGAGATTCCCCCAGTGGCACTCTGAGCTCCCCTGAGGCCCACACATAACCAATGCTCCAGGCTACTTCTTGTGCCCAGAGCCCAGCAGGCATTCTCCAGACACCACCAAGCCTTGTGACCACTACCAGACTCCCAAATGAGCTCTGCCGGGTAGCCCACCAGCCACCCCAGTGCTGCGGCTTGGGGCACAGGATAAAACATTTGGGGCACAGGCCCCATAGACCCATGCCCAGTGAAAAACTTCCAATTAAAGCTTAAAAGGGAAACTGCAGAGTTAGAATTTATATGCCACTTTTACACCATTAACTTGGGTCTGAATAGAGCTTTGAACTGGCTCACTCATTACAAAAAGTGACCTTTCCTCTTTTAACCTTCCCACCCTCTTATCTGTTATTCCACACTTTTTGAATCCAAACGACTTGCTTGGTTTCCTGAAAAAATTCTGAACTGACCTTGTGACTGAGCCTTCTTTGACTTTATACATCCCCTTTCATACTGTAATTTCCATTTCATGCAGCTGATAAATTGGGATTCTACCCACGAATACTCATGAGATAGATAAATTTGTTTGTTAGTGTGTAAAAGAGCCAAAGGACTCCTTGTTTGTTTTGCTGAAGTAGACTAACACAGCTACCCCTCTAGAACTTGTCTCTCTGCTACTTGGTATCTCTTAAATATGTGTTCTCATTTTCAAAGAAAGGTTACAATACTTCAGAAAATACAAATGAAATCAAATTGGCTATGAATATAGAAGCTGACAACTTGTCAAAATACAAAGCAAACATGCTGTGAGGTCATTAGAAACTACTCTTCTTTGGTGCTATGCTTGGTTAAGCCATTTGTAACAATAAGGTATCAATCTCTGTTAAGAGAAAGGAGAAGTATAGAAATAACCATTTATAAAGATAAGGGAAGCTTTTTACCTTTCCTTTTTAAAAAAGGTAGATAAAGGATGTGTCACAATTTCAAAGACAAAATTTTCTTGTGGAAATTTGTGGCAGAATAATTATTTGTTTACATAAATGCTGTGAAGTCTGGGTAACGACTTTTCAAAATAAATCTCACATTTTAAGTGTTAGGCATGAGAAAATGCTAAATTGTCAGTAGTATGGGTGTCACATTGTCTGGAATGACCCATGAGCATGAGTCCCTACCTCAAGGCAGACTGGCAAAGAGATGGCATGTTCTATAATTAGATTTCACCAACCCAATATGGAGAAATTCCTTTTACACATCTCTGACAACTAAGCTGCTGCTTTCTAGAGTAACTGCAGGCAATGGATGAGTGTTTTGGTTGATCCACACTAAAAGTGGCATGCACTGTAATAATCTGTCCTTGATGTCACACAGACATTCATCACAGTCGCTACAGTGTGAGGGAAAGGTCTGCAATCTGGCAAAGTGAGGTTCTACTCTGAAAAGTGGCTGTGTAAAAATGGCAACAAACCTAAGTCCAGTCTGTACTCAGAATCCTTTTTGGCGATCTTCTTTCTGTTAGCTCTGCAAAGTCAACATAGGTTAAAAGGAGGAAGCTATGGTCAGTACTTGTACATCATCAATAGAATTGATCGCTAATTCCAATAATTTACAGCTGTGCCAAATACATTGAGGAAAATGGAGTTCCACAGTTGACTCTGAGGACCTAATTTGAAGACCATGGTATTCTTCAGCTACTGGTGAGGGCAGAAATGCTTGTGAAGGAAGAATGCAGTATGCCTGATTCATCCCACATAGAGTTTGCAGGGCTGTCAGTGAGAAATAAAGACGTTTGATTTGATGTTGGTGAGAGACAAAGAATGTGGAAGCTCACAGTGATGTCATTCTCCAGAGTGGAGCAACATGTAAGTAGGTCAAAAATTGCCTACGGGGATGAAACTTTGCATCTGTAATGGCTGACTTGATAATGAAGTGCTTCTACTGAATTCAGTTTCTAGCAGATAAGGTGAATCTGAGTGTGGCTAATCAGTAGAGTTTTGGCTTCTGAATGGAATGCAGGCCACTGAAGTCACAAAAGTCACTGTCTTTGCTATAATAAATCTCGTCTGTACAAACTGTAGCACAACTGTGAAGTCATCCATTGTAATGTCCATCACATCCCTTGAGAGCAAAGTGTAAATCCAGGCAGGAAAAATAGAGTAGGGAGAGACTGGTGATGGTGCTTAGCCACAGAAGAAAACAGATACGTGATGAAAGGGAAACAGAAAGATTTTATGGCTGGCATAGTAGAGGGCCACTGAGCCTGGAGAGGAAAGCTCACTGATGGAGAGCTACTTGCAAATGAAAAATGTAAAGCACAAAGGGATTCTGCCATGAGAGAAGAGTGCTAGTCTTATGGGGCATAGCTGGAAATGTTCACAAGCAAGTCAGCCTTTGGATGAGGAAGTACATTGATCCTTCCTGCATAATTCCATTGAGAAGAGAAGCTGATAGGAGACAATGCAAAAGCTGTGATAGTGCTGATGGAGAACATGAGTGAAAAAGACAATGTAAATGCTACCAGAAAAAGGGATGCATCCTATGTAGTGGAAAGATAGACTTCTGCTCTTTCTCTGACCTCTGCAGGGTACTAGGCAGAGGGAAGGAAATGAACACGATTAAATGGAAGAAACAACAAGAGTACTGTGGCAAACTAAGATTTTCATTATTTATTGTGATCCGGAGTACAGTGGCAAAAAATAAGTGGGTTGTTATAAAATTGCTTTTCTTCCTGGACAAATGTAAACTGTACACATCATCTCTACTCATGCATCCCCAAATAGAGCATTAATTGTTTAAAAGATTGGTGTGTCAGGGTAACCTGCTGGGGAGGGTGTGCTATAAGTCCATCTCTGCACAGGATATGACCTGTTCAAGGTCCAAGCTACACTGGTTTGGCTCGCTGGCTCAAGCTGTAGTAGTTTGTGCTTTTTAGTTTCTGAGATTCCAGATTCTACCCCAGTGTGTTTGTCATGAGGGCACAGGGCACACATCACACATGTGTTTTGCTTCTTTGTTGGAAGAGATGATTTAAAAACGTAAGTATATTTATAGCTTTTCTAAGGCACTCATGACAATAGTATCTCTGTGCCTCAGAAACAGTAATGAATTTATCTTCACACTACTCTTGTGAGGAAGGAAAGAATTAGTGAAAGCAGGAACTTACTCAGACAAGACCTGTGGGAAAAAGATCATGTGTTCATGTCATTAAATAGTGGAATACAATGCTTATGCACAAGGGGTAGTTTTCAGGTTCCACAGGCACAGTATTTAATTACCATGCTTATACAATATTACTTTCTTCAGCATCTCATTCTCATTCAGATTACATGTTAACTAGCTTTAGACAAAGACAGAGTACCAGTATTGTCTACAAATGTTCCTAAGCAGAATCAATCAAATGATGGCAGACCAGTAATTGAATCACAAATTCTAATGCTTGTGCACAAAATAAATGTCTAAAACCTTATAATTTTGAGAAATAACAACCAATTTTCAGTAAAGCATCCAAAATCCCTACTGCAACTAGGGGCACTATCTTACTGGCCAAATTCCAGGTTTTTGCCATCTACCACTGATGTACTAGAGGTGTTTAAAAATAAAAACCATTTTGACTTTCCCAAATATTTACTCCAAGGTTGAGGACCAACTTGTCAATTCAGAAGAAAATTATTGAGAATGTCAACAGCAGCTAAAGAATGAACCTTAGAATGAAGACACTTGAGTTACTTTATAAGGATTGTGGTGTATATAATAGAAATAGTGCTCTACTATAAGAGAAAGAAGCACAGATCATCATTATTGTTGCCCCTTTGTATTCTGGTAATGCCATGGGGTGTGTCTACACTGGCACCTTAGGTTGACTTAAGGACACTTTAGTCGACCTATAGAACTCTGCATCCACACAGGGTGCTTGTTAAGTTGACTTAAGCACTTCCTTAAGTCGACTTAATAACAGCAACTCTGAAAGTCAACTTAAGGCTTCAGTCGACCTTAATAAGTCAACTTAAGTTGAATTAAAGCCAGTGTTGATGGGTATGTCTACACTACAGGCTCTGTTAAGTCAACTTAATAAAGTCGATTTAAGTTGACTTTAAGTGTAGACGCTCCATTAAGACGACTTAACAGAGTTGACTTAACTGAACAAGTGTAGACATAGCTTTAGAGTCTCAGTCATATACCAGGACCCCTCTTTGCTAGGCCCTGTATAGGTAGAGAGCAAAAAGTGGTTTCTGCCCCAGAAAGTTTACAACCTAAATCTTTCGAAGCAGGTGTGGTACCCCTTATATTCCATCTGTCATACTAAAACAGAGAAATTTTAGTGAATCTGTCTTTGAGTAAAATGGAGCCTGGGTATGCATTTTAAATTTTAAGTCCCATTATGTTTCTGGTTATATTAACTATCTATTCTTGCAAATAATCTCCGTGCTATTTTAATCTTACCTTGTAAGATTTTCTACATCCTTCTCCATATACAAACATATCCAAAAAGGTCTTGCCTTAGATCTGTAAATTGGACTAGCAGATTCACTGGTAAAAAACTGTCTGAACACAGAATTTTATTGTGGGATTCACTGTAAAGATGTGCCTCAGGTAATTAAGGGATTAATTTTAGGCTTGGTATGATGACACATGATATTAACTCTTTCCTGGTGCCATGAACAACTAGGTATGAATTAAGCCACGGGAGGTTAATTTTAGGAGAGCATGCAGTCAGTCTGAGTTTGATTTTGATAATTGTTTCCAGTCTATATCCACATATAAACTCTATTGATACCTGCAGAGCTGTCTGTATCTTAAAGATAACTCATTTTATTTTATAGATAAGATAATCACAGAAGGGGTTTCAGAAAAAATGCAGATTATAGTAAAGGCAAAATTTTCTAAGTGAAAAGAAAAGTATCACGTGGCTGTATTATAGGTAGGATTTAGGGATGGGCATTTTGTATAGAAACATTCCTGCCATTCTTGCTCTTTTAAAATCTTGTTGCATCCATGAAGACTGAAAGAGGTATTAATCAATCAGCAGATATTAAAAACTGGGAAAAAAATCAACCAGTAATAAAAACATGTAATAAACTCCCCTCCTTGATGTGTCTTCAGAGTTGATCTTTTGCCTGGAACAAATTGGAGGTGAATTTCTATATTTGACACTTTCTTCATCAGGTAGATTCTCTTGCATATCAGCAGAATGGGGCTTAAGCAGATCTAAGGGAGTCAAAGATAATATAACAGAGTCTAACTTACACGATCTTATGCATCATCTCTCAATCTTTGCAGACTACTGTGCCCCTTTCACGGGTCTGATTTGTCTTGTGTATCCCCAAGTTTCACCTTGCTTAAAAACTACTTAGTTATAAAATCAGACAAAAAATACAACATTGTTATAGTACACTGTTACTGAAAAATTGCTTACTTTCTCATTTTTACCATATAATTATAAAATAAATCAATTAAATTGGAATATATACTTACCTTTCAGTGTATTACATATTACATTATTCAGAATGAACAAGTTATTGTCTATATGAAATTTTAACTTGAAGTGTCTTCTCTACTGCTTTTTATGTAGCCTGTTTTAAAATTAGGCAAATATATAGCTGAATTGAGTACCTTCTGGAAGACTTCTGTATATCCCCAGGCATATGAGTATCCCTGGCTGAGGACTATTGATCTAATGGTTCCCTCTGGCCTTAAACTGTATGACTTATGAAACCAGAATTTCTGTCCTCAGGGAAATTTCATTATTTCAAGGGCTAGAGTCATCCCAAATCAGAATATTGGTATTCTGCAAATATTCAAACAAATTCATTTAAACATGTCAGAATATTCTGTTTGGTCATTGAAACAGTCGGATATTCCTAAAATAGAAACATTGGGTTTTGGATTGTTGAGTTCATCTGAAAGACTTTGTTTCAATTCAGCATGATATTAAACTACGTTACCTTATTGTGGCACCCTGCCTCTCGGGTGTTGTAGTTTGGGAGCTTGATTTTCAATCCCCCTTCTCTTCAATGGAAAAACAATATTTTCCATTTACATTTTTAATGAAAATAGTAATGTTTTTATTTTCATCACAACTTTCTCCAGAGGACCAGCTCTAGCTAAAGGGAACTTCTCTGATCATGTGGTTTGATCGCCAACATAATACAGGCCAGAAAATTTCAGCAGTAATTCCTAAGGGCATTTCCATACTTCTTCCACTGATTGTGGCTTTGATGCCAGTGTGTCTAAAGAAATGTAATGTTATGTTGAAATTAAGGGAGAAATTATTCATGAATACAGCTTAAAAAGCAAATAAATTGGCTTTTTTTCTTCCATTTGTGAAGAAGAAAAACATTCAAACTAGAGTATACATTCTCAAAAGAAGATATATATAAAAAATCTTGTAGCTATACTAGCACTAGTAGACACTGCTAATAATGTTCTTAACAATGTGCTCTCTACTGATCAGGGAATAGGGACAGTAATTATTACCAGTTTCATGTTGCTAGAAAGCAAAAGAAAATGCTTGAAGGCTTATAAATAAGACTTGCTTTTCTCTGTACTTTCACAACATTACTGCTATGGTTAAACTCAGAGCCCCACACACTATCTTGTGCATTAAGAAAGCTGCAAGATATTTACACATTCTGATTACACTTAAACCACATTTGCCCTAATTTAATTCAATTAACTTTCATGGAATCACTCTTGATTTACACTTAAGTAAGTGGGGTCAGAACAGAATCCTTAGATGATGAGCATTCCTCATTGTATCTTCTGGATTCATTTGGGCAGAAAAGCTCACTATGTTTCCATTGCTGGTCTTTTTTTATTTTGAATTGTCACGGGCAGCTAAAGAGGGTTGAGAGAAGATGGAAGCCATTAAGGATTTTTTACATTTCCTTTTCTTAGAGGGAGCAGGTTGTTTCAGAATGTTGTTAAAAAAAGATGGCAACTGTAGTTTGGAATCCATCCAATGTGTTGGATATAATCCATCTAATACACAGCATAGTAGTAGAAATAGAAGTCCTCTTCAAAATCGGAGGTTCACCCCCCCCGTCCTTCGCCCCTCCGGGTTTGAATCTAATCTACTCAGTGTAACACTGCTGTATGCCAAATAAGATACCTGAGAAATGAAGGCTGGAGTTGAACTGAATTCTTGGGAAGCTGAGTGGAAGGAGATCTTGGAAGGAATCCCAACATTAGGGCTACTGTAAATTGGATCTTGATCAAGTCATCTGGAGCAGATGGTTGTGTGCTTTAGAGGCAGAAACCAACCCAGCACCAAGAAAGATCAGTGAATGTAAGAAATGGTGCTTTATTATTAATATGCTAATCAAAGAGTTCAGTTTAACCAACGTACTACAATTCCTTGACAGACCACTGGGTGGCATGTGACAGTGAGTAATAATAATAAAAAAAACAGATTGGGGAAGTTCTAGTTAGAATGTGGAGAAATCTGCATAAGCCTCTCTGCACTGTACAAGTGTCAGAGACTCCAATGTCACTTGTCTTTATTTGATTAAAGCGTTGGAGAATGCAGTCTTAAATAGGGAGTTCATAATATCTGTGGAAATGATTAAATATAAGGTTTAACAGATAGTAAATAGCTAGATATGTTAAACTAAATACAGAACATATCCATTGTGCACAGAATGCTATTGTCCAAAAGCATCGCTCCTGCTCATAAACATGTCACTGTCCTCCTTGAGATCTAGATTCAGCAAAGCTCTTATGCACACTTTTAAATCCACCCCCATTGAGCAAAGCATCTGAGCATTGAAGTCAGTGGACTAACACCCATGCTTAAAGTTAAAAATAAAAATTTTGATAAAAATTGTAATGAAAAACATCAGGAAAAGCAAACAATAATTATTTATTAACAATTTTATGGAAAAAGTAGTTTATTTTGTTACTTTGAAAGATCTTTTTTTTTTGTTCGAAAGACTTTTGCACTGAAATATTTTGTCCAGCTCTGAGCCCTCAGTTTTGATGCAGAGAAGTCAGGTTCAGGTAACATGAAGTGATACTTTATGGCATGCCACATTCCAGTCAGTCCGAGGATTACTTTGAGTTGAGTAAGCTTTACTGACTAACTTGCACAGCTAATCAGTTTTCTGGACACCAAATGTACTCCTCAGTGCATCAGTTCTGGCCAAATACAGCCTTCTTCTGGTATAAATGACCATTTCTGGATAACCTACCTAGTGTGAGAGTAGGACAATGACCTGCAAGCCAAGCTGTGCTTTCTCTTTTCATCAGGATCCACATCAGGAATACAGGTTAATAAGCAGACTGGATCCAAAAAAAAGAAAAAAAAAAAAGAAAAACACGTCTCGGTGAGTTGCTACACTGCAAGACACAACATTTTATGAAATCACAAACTCCATTGCAATCACCAAAGTTCCCAGTTGCCTTGTCAGATGAACAGCTGATCAAGCATTCCAAACCTGACACCCTGCAGTGACACCAATTGGGTTCTAACAATGAAGAGTGTGCCCTGATTCTGGATGAGGTTAGTGTTAAGTATGGCATACTGTATCAAGGAAGGTTACCAACCTGGAGCAGTAAAAAAGGGCATATGGACGGTTGTAACAATTGAACTCTAGTGCTTATTTTCTCATGCTTCCACATGAAGTAATCCTGCACACACAGTAAATTAGTGACAGTTAGATGGAGACAAATAATTTGTTTAGCATTTCTTTGTGTTCTTTCTTTTGATCCACTCAATTCTGTTTCATTATAGGATTTTTCTATGAGCAAGAGAACATTGTCTATCTAGTCTTTTATGGTTACTCTTATTTCTAATCATTGTAACAATAGATGGTATTGTAAGTGTGAATATAAGATATACATTCTTTTTATAGGGAGATAGATTTAGTTACTATCTATTGCAGGGGTCAGCAGCCTTTGCTGATCCCCATGCTGCACCCTCCTCTCCAACTCTCAGCCAGTGACGGAAGGTCCCTCCACTGAGAAAAAGTAGAGGCCACCTGAAACTTCAGTGGCAGCCACAGCTGGAGTTGGGGAGGCACTTCCCAGGCACGCCACTGAAAGGAACTGCTCCTCTTAGGGGTCCCCAGGCATGCCCTGGAAAGAAGCTGACCAGAGTGACTTCTGGCAGTGACACACTGGGGAGAAGAGCTGCTCCGGGTGGCTTCTTTCCATGGCATGCCTGGGGCATGAGCAGGGACCTCCCACACCTTACCCATGTCTGAAAGAAGCTATCCAGAGTGGCTTTCAGTGGCAGGAGCAGCAATTTCTGTGGTGCCGCAGAGGGTGCCGCGTGCTGCTCCAAATGGGCTCGTGTGCCATTGTTGGCATGTATGCCAGGGGTTGCCTACCCCGATCTATTGCTATAACAATAGCAAATAATTGTAACCAAAAAGGAGTTGTTAGAATTGCCATTGTGGAGATGTTACATACCATACTAGAAGTCAGGTGACTTCTAATATATTAAATATATATAAAATATATTAAGCCTGTTTTTGTCCAGTGAGTTGTCTTTTTGATTTACAGTATTTGATATTTTGCTGGATATTTGGTAGGAATAAAATTAAATCTACACCAGCAAATTACTGAATAATGTAGCTTCCACCTTGCTGGAATACAAGTACATTTGAACTTCAGAATTAGAAAGACAGATTCTTGGGAAATTTCATTTAAACCTTCTTTAAATTAAACTACCACAAATGTTCCTAGATTCTCTTTCTCTCTCAACCAAATACTCAGCTCTGCAACTGTAAGGCCCCCATTCAGCAAAGCACTTAAGTCCCATTGACTTTTTCCATTGAGGTGCTTAAATGCTTTGCTGAATTGGCGCCTAAATAAATAAGGAAAAGCCTTTTATGGGAAATAATCCTAATTTACCTCTATTTTTTTTTTTTTTTGCAAAACGACATCAGTGGGGCTCCCCAGATCCCTACCCAATTAAAACAAGCAAAAATAATCAGTAAGTCTTTGACAGAACTCTTTCCAACCATTTTAATGACAGATGCATGTGATACATCGTAATTGTGCCATTGCTTCTTTAAATAATCCTGCTCCTTGGTTTTTTAATATTGAGGCCAGTTTAAAAATTATGGTACAGAATGGACTTCTATGACATCTGTAAAAGAATTATCTATCTGAAAGTACTTTTGAAATGTTTTAGGAGTATGTATTTTTAGGTGTGCTTGCTTAGAGCTTTGTTTTTGAAGCAGTGATTTTAGGTTAGAGGGCAATTCCACTTGGAAAGAGTATGCAGATAAAGGACTGCCAAATTACAAAGTCCCCCAAGTCACGTTTTCAGATAATTCAAAAAGATGTGTGAAGTGTCATTTTCAAACCCACTTGGATTTGACTCTGGAAAGCCCTCTGAAAGTGAGGGGGAAAAAAGTGTTTTAGACAGAAAGTCAAGAAAGACACATTCTGAATAGATGTAACCTGCATCCAAAGACAAGTACAGGACATCAAGATCCTCACAGGGATGGGGAGGTGATAGAGGACACTTATTCTATTCTGTTCTCCAGTCCAGTCAACAATGCTACCTCCTTTTCCTATTGGATATGGTCAGGGAGATAGCTGCTGAAGGCTATTTTCCTAATGGCTTGTACACCCCATGGGACCATTTTAGCTGTGAAGGCAGTAATGTGGTACCCCACAATGACAATGGAGCCAGCCCTAGCTGGTTAAGGGGCTTGAAAGAAGCTTCTTCTAGCAGCTCCCACAAACAGCGGAAGAGAGGCAGATATCAGAACTGAAACTCAGGCTACCTGCCTCTCCTCTGTTTCAGAGACAAATGGTGTATTGGAGACAGTCCAGGAGTCTGACGGACAAGTCAGGCAATCAGCTGCTGGCCCTGAAGAGCCTGCACATGTCTGTGACCAACCGTGCATATAAACTAAGTATGGGTAGACCCCAGGCTGAGAAGGACTTACTGTGCCAGTCTGAATGACGTGTCAATGACAAGCCTGGGAGAGCCTGCATCTGGGCAGACTTGACCTACTACATGGTAGTGTAGTAGGGTAGTTTCCCCATTTTGGCCATGAAGGGGTTAAAAGCTCTGCAGGGAGCAAGAACCAATAGGAGCAGAGAGCTGCAGAGCCAATCAGGGCTGAGGAGCCAGGATAAAGGCAGGACTGCAGCTCCTGCTCTGGATAGTTTGCCTCAGACCTTGGAGGAGGAAGGTTAGGCTGCCAGTGGGGCTGTGGGAGACAGGACCCTGGGCAGCTCACAGGGTACTGCCAGGCTTCAGTGAGTCACAGCCTTGATGTAAGGGCTGCAAGTACTTGAGGGAGGTGTGGTGAATGCAAGCTGTAGAGGAATGAGGGGGTTGAGGTGGCACTCAATGGTGCATGTAGGATCCCTAGGATGGGCCCAGAGAAGTGGGAGAAACTGGGTCCCACATCCCCTCTTCCCCCCTCCCCAGACTGTCAGTGGGCAGGGAACTGCAGCTGAGTGGCACAGGGCGGTGCCCACTGTTATAAGTGGGCCAGCCAGAACAAGACTATACCGTGGGGTGGGGGGCGGGGATAAGAGGTTCTACTACCAATGGGGATCAGGGGTGACTTAGGAAGGGACTAGAAATATTAGAAGATTGTTTTATTGGAGGGGACTCCCGCTGCAGAATGCAAATGAAAATAGGTTAACACCATTATCGCATCTTGACTTTGTGATGCATAGGAGCACAGGTTAAAGAAAGCAGTGAGCACAGGTTGGGGCTGGTGTGATCAAAAATATCCTGAATGCTGCTTAAGTCGACTTAAGGAAAATTAAGTTTACTTTACTAAACCTGGTTTTAAGTCAACTTTTGGCTTAAGTCGACGTTCTAAAGTGTAGACCTGGAGTAGCCCTAAGTCGACTCTAAGTTGACTTAGGGCTCTCCAGGACTCCCGCACTGCCCTCCCTGCCAGGGGGGTGGGACAGGAAAAGCCTGGCATGCCCCCCCCCCCACAGGGCAGGGCAGAGCCCTGCTCACCCTGTCCCTATGCCCTGCCAGAGTCCCTGTCCTCCTTGGCCCCATTGTACCCAGGTACAATGAGGCAGAGGCTGAGCCCCCTGGCACTTGGCAAGGGGTGCCCCGCCTGCCACCGTGGACCTGTCCTAGGTCCACCTAGCTCCTACAAGTTGACCTAGGCGCCCAGTGTGGATGCTCTAGGTCGACTTTGTAGGGTCCCCCCAAAGTTGACTTAAAATTTAAGTGTAGACATGCGAAGTCGACTTAAATTAACAAGTATAGACATAGCCAGGGAGAGGGTAAATTCTCTTACCACCAGCAACAGTGTTGAACAATTGAAGACAGCCTGGAGTGACTGGCATTCCTTATGACAACCATGTATGTTTTGCTTAGAAGTTTCATTTTGGTAACCTGTTCCAGAATGTCACAGAACCATATGTTTCACATGTTATAAAATGACTGTATAATACAGATACATTCATCATTAAGCTGGTATTGCCATCTGTAGATGTTGTCTTATGGAAAACCATGTAAATAGGCGTTTTGATAACCAAACAGCTATTTATTGCACCTCTCTAGGCAGATGGAAACTTACACTGAACTTACAAAAGAGCTTTGGATTCAGAAAGAAACACCACGATGAATGGTTATTTAAGACAACATGGTAGAACATAGAAGAAAGACACAAAATTAATCTGAAACAAAATCAAATAAGAACACAGACAAAGCAGCTGTAGGAGGAATATGTCATAAAGAACAAAGAGGTTACAATGAGTGCTACAAAAGAACAAAGAGGTTTTTATAAACAAAATGGCAAAATATGTGCAGACTAAAATGACATAAAAACAAAATAAAACATCATTAGACAGTTGTTAGGAAGAAAAACAAATAAAAACAAACATGTTCAAGACAACAAGGGCAACCTAACAGATATTAGAACAATTAAATATATGGAGGTAATGCTTTAATGAGCTACCAAATGGTATGCCAGTGGCCAGTACTCCCCTCCCCAACCACCCCCGATATAGAAGGAGAAGATCTGGATATTGAACTAGAACCTATCACTAGAGTAGAAGTAGAGAAGGGCAGTCAGTCACTTAAAAAGTGGAAACACACCATGCCTGGATAATATCCAAACGGTGGTTCTTATAGTACGCTTGAAGAACACAGTAGGCATTTTGATAGGCCTTTTCCAAATGACATGCAAAGAATTAAAATACCAGGCAAGTAGAAAAAGGGTCATATAGTGAAGCTGACCAAAAAAGGAGACCTCGGTTAGTGCAAAAACTTTGAAGGGCATTCAGTTACTGTCTATCCCAAGTAAGTATCCCAAGTCCTTAATGTTAAGCAATCTGCCAGGTGCAATGGGCCCAGGGGGTCACCTGATCAGCCATTACGGACACAATGGTTGTATTCCCTATGTCCTTAATGGCTCATCAGGTTACTCCCTGGGCCCATTGTACCTGGCAGATTCCTTAACATTAAGGACACAAGGGTTTTAGACAGCTGCCTGTCTGGGGCATTTTCAAAAATCACACAAGTTACAGTATAGATATAACACCAAATTCTTAACTTCTAATCAAAATACAATTCTTATACATAAACTATATAATCATTCCCAGCAAATTACTACCTTTCTATTGATACTAAACATGACATAGTTCCTATGGATTATAGCATTTATGGTACATGAATAGAAAATAATATCATAAATGCTTCCCTAAATCCAGACAGCGTCACACCCTGCCCACATGCCCTGCCAGGGTCCCTGTCCCCCTTTGCCCCATTGCACACAAGAGGTGCCCCCCTGCCACCGTGGACCTGCCCAAGGTCCCCCTAGTCCCTAGAAGTCGACCTAGGCATCCAGTGTGGACGCTCTAGGTTGACTTTGTAAGTTCCCCTTTAAGTCGACTTTAATTTTAAGTGTAGACACACTAAGTCGACTTAAAATTACAAGTGTAGATATAGCCATGGTGAGGATAAAGGGTGCAGGTCTCTAATGAATATAGAAAATAAGGGACTACAATAGCTCTCTAAATGTAGCATTTTTGTGGACACTTTGCCCCCCACCCATTTGTCCAGAGTTTCTTTTGCAGATGACCAAAAGCTGAGGCAGCTGACTTTAAGGGTGTTATTTGTAACTGTGGTACCTAGGTAGCAGAAGGACTTCATCTTGTTTAATTGGCAGACATTAAATTTTATTTCTGGTGGTGATGAAAGTAACAAGTTTCTGCCAGGATATGGTTGGTATAGGATTTCTGTTTTCTTTACATTAATAGAAAGGCCAAAAAGGGACACAGTATGGGCAAAGAAATTCAGCAAATGTTGTAGGGCCTTCTCAAAAAGGTATGCCAATGACTCAGCATATTTTTGGCCTTTAATCGGTGGCGATTTAGAAGTCTGCCATTGAATTGTGTTGTTAAAATGACACTTGTAGTGATAGTACGTGTGGCAACTTCTGGCCCTCCAACCAAAAACAAAGTAAATAATGTAGGGGCAAGCACACATCCCTGTTAAACCTCATGGGGTACAGGAAAGGGATCAGAAGAGTTGGCACCCTTGGTACATGGGCCTGCATATTGTCATGGAAGCAGCATATAAGATTGATTAGTTTGTCTTGGCAGCCAAACTTTGCAAGAAAGCACCAGAAAGCAGAGCAACCAACAGAGTCAAATGCCTTACAAGGTCAACAAAGACAATATACAGGGCTAGTTGTTGTTCAGCAGCTTTCTCCTGTAACTGGCATAGACTAAATATCATGTTGGCAGTGCTCCATGATGCATCAAATCTAATTGTTCTTTGTCAATTGCCTCTACTATTTGATCATTTGCGGTTGACTCACAATTGAGTTATAAAATGTTGTTTCTGTCTATCTAATGTCAAACTGTGCTGAGTCGGGAGAGCGATGCCATCAGTGGACAGAATTGGACAGTTATTGGGTCTTTGTGGTCCATACATGGACTTCACTTCCTGAAAAAAATGCTCAGGTTTTATGAGCATCAGCAAGAGCTTGTCATTCTATTGCTTTTTTTCTCCACCAAGTGTCCTCCGTCTCCCACAGCCTTTTCAGCCCTTCAGATTTTCATTTCCTGAAGGCTTCTGTAGCCACAAGACAGGAAGGGTTGAGAAAACAGATTGAGATTTAATTAAAATGTCACAACCAATTTAAATCAACAGGGAGTACTTAAATCAATAAAGGCAATGTACAGTAGTAAATGAAACAACCAGTTTACATTTACACTGTCACTATTTATCCCACCCCTGAGGGTGCACTCCTCTGAATTTCAGAGTTCTAGATGCTTGCATGGGTGTGCTTAAAGATTTTGAAGTTGGGCACAGAACTATATTGGTCCAGTAAATCAGTTCAGCCAAGGCAAGGAGAGGCAGGGCCATTCTAATTAGGGATCCTTCCAATTTGCACAACCTCTCTGAAGATGGGATCTGTTATAACCAGAGATCAACAACCCTGAATCCTGGTTAGATGATAAGATCACTTGTCTCTTCTCTGACCCAGGCAACCACCACAATCTCTTCACTATCCCCCTTTCTCTGCAAGCACTTTCCCAAACAACAAAGTTGGTGTTTACTCCCACTGCCTTCACTGCGGGCCAGCCTCAGTCAGTTCTGGCACAGCAGTCTCTTCCTGGGTTGCAGTGAAGTCTGCTGATGGCCTCTGAGGCTCCCTGCTCAGTCAGAGCCCTAGCAGATTATCAGTTTCTGACTTTCTACAACTTGCTTAGCAGCAGCTTCTGGCTTGGGCAGAGCTCCTCAAAGCAGCTTCTACTCCTCTGACAAGATGTCAGCTTGTGGCAGACGTCTACCAAGTGGCAGCCCATCTCATGCTCTCCTGGCATTCCCTGGAAGTGCAAATCATTCTCTGATCCCAAAGGCATTATGGGAGTTCAAGTCTCCATGGCTGGATTGCAGCACTCAGGGTCTTCCCAACTGGAACACTCCCAATTAAGTTCAGAGACCTCCCTAGTAGAGGGTGCCTACAGATTCCTCTGTGTAACTCACCTGCAGGGCCTGATCCAGTAATTCGGCTCAGAATTCACCTACTACATCAGGCCCCCGTCAATGAACTTCCACAAAACCGCTGGAGGAGAAGGTGATGCTGCCTCTCAACTCTTGGTCCAGTGAATGAAGTAATTATCTAGGATGTGGTAGATCCCCAGTTCAAGCCCCTTCTGCTCAAGGGGGAGAAAACATTTGAACCAGAATCTGCCACCTATCAGCTGAGGATTCTAACCATTTCCTATGGCATATTCTGATGGGGTCCCTCAGTCTCTCTTGTTGAAGATGTTCCTCTCTGGATAATTAATGAAAGGAACATTGGGCGGGAGTGAGCATGAGTGACTCTGCAGCCCAGGGATTGGAGCACTCGCTGGAGAAGGATTTAGTCCCCTTGCTTGTGGCAGAAATCACTTGACCTCATACTGTACATCCAATATGAGATAACGATTGTTTGACCTCATACTGTACATCCAATGTGAGATAATGATTGTTTGACCTCCTACTGTACATCCAATGTGAGATAACGATTGTTTGACCTCATGCTGTACATCCAATGTGAGATAACGATTGTTTGACCTCCTACTGTACATCCAATATGAGATAACGATTGTTTGACCTCACGCTGTACATCCAATATGAGAACGATTGTTTGACCTCACGCTGTACATCCAATATGAGATAACGATTGTTTGACCTCACGCTGTACATCCAATATGAGATAACGATTGTTTGACCTCACGCTGTACATCCAATATGAGATAACGATTGTTTGACCTCACGCTGTACATCCAATATGAGATAACGATTGTTTTAAGTAACACCTTCTGGGTAAAATGAGAAGTCTGTGTTTCCAAAATTAAACTGATTCTTCATTAAGATTACTACTTACAGAGGTTTGTCCCTGCCAGCAGGTAGAGGATCTTGGGGGGCAATTACCGCAACAGTGGGGTACAAATCAATCTTTATTGAAAAATGTAAAACAGTAAAATTTAACAATGGGGTGTATGGGGTTTGTCACAGTAGGCAGTTGGGGAGGGGGTTTCTCTTATTAAGCAGTGTGAAAATGAAGAGGTGTCACAGCGAGTCACAATTGGTGGCTAGCGATTCTACAAAAAAAACAACAATATGTCACAGTGGTATAGGTGTAGAGGTACAGTAACGGCAATGGTAACCAATGGGATTTTACGAATGTGAATGAGATACAAATGGCAGTAAAATTGCACAATAAGGGTGATTAGTGAATTTACACAAGTGTAATAGTACAGATGAGAATCAATAACTTGGTTTGTAGGACTGCAGTGGCAGGCAGTCTGTAAGAGTGTACCTAGAGGCTGGGCTAAGGAACAGGGGTGGGGTGAGTAATCAGTGGCAGAGGAAGAGGGAAGAGTACAGTGGCAGGCAGTCTGTAAGAGTGTACCTAGAGGGTGGGTTAAGGAACAGGGGTGGGGGTGGGGTGAGTAATCCAGTGGCAGAGGAAGAGGGAAGAGTACAGCTGCAAGGGATGCAGCAAGAGGCACTGAAGCCCTGCAGGGCGAGGCTCAGAGCAGCCTTCAGGAGCCTGCAGGCTAAACACGGAAGAATTAAAGAAGAAAGGCAGCAAGGGGCTTGGGAAGTTCGGGGAGGGGGGAAACAGTAGCAGAGGACTTGGAGTGTTCGGGGAGAGATGAAGACACAAAGGCACTTATTTAACAACTTAACAGCAACTATACAACTTATGCTAATAATGAACAACAGAAACAAGGAAAAAACAAAAAGAGAGGAGCAATACAGTAAAACAGTTATCTTTAATCTAGCTTAACTATGGCCACACAATATAACAGGTAATGGCAAACAAGTATCCCACTTAACTACCACTAAACACAGACACAAAATTCAATTCTAACAGGACTACAACTTATACAAGCTAATAAAATGCAACTTAACAAAACTAAACCTAAACAAACTAATGAAACTAAACCTAATGGCATGCCTTATACTACACTGGTCCTATTGACCAGGGGGAGCAGTCCCAGAGGCAGAGTGGTGTTAGCCCAGGGTACAGCTCCTGAAAGCAGGGAGCCCCGGGACAGAGCACACGGAGGCAGAGCTTAGCAGCGGCACAGGCTTTTCTTTAAGCAGCAAGGGAACTGCGGAGTTAGAAATAGTTTCAGGCACAGACCAAGGAATTAACTTGAGTCTGTCTGCTGGGGAAGCAAGGCCAGCAGCTAGGATAGGGAGAGTTTGCAAGAGGGGAGCCTTACCAATTCCCAGGAAGCAGCAGGAATAGAGGCAGGAACAGCAGTAGCATCAGAGGATGCAGAGGAGGCTCAGTTCGTTTTCAATAGTCAGGAGATCTCACAGGAAAAATTCGGTGTTCGTGGGAGGGGAGTTTAAAAATGAGGAGTACGCTCAAAAATTAAATGAGAGCGGAGAAAGGGCCCCCCAAAGACCCCTAGCTGATCAGACCAGGTGGCTAAGCAGGAACCTTTCTGATGTCTGACTCAAAAATGTCTGGTTTTAAAGGCAAACTCAGGCAGCTTCCCACCAGTAACTCTGATTGGCTTCCTCTGCTACAGGGGAGGAGAGAGGGCAGGGAAAAGTGCAGGTAAGCACAGGACATGTCTGGGCAAAGTTCTGAACCACAGGTATGACTCATGCCCTTAAGCTCAACAGGCCATTTAAGTCTTGCACTCCTGGGCATTGTCCACCCTACACCGACCCAGGGTCTAAGCCAAGGAGCTAAAGGCCACCTCCCTGGGCTGGGCAATGGCCCTTAGCAGCCCGGGAGGGGTGACCACACAAAACAACAAAACAAAGGGAAAATAAATGCAGCAGGGAGACAGCTGCAACAGACAAGGTTCTGCAGCAATAGTTCTCCAGTTACAAAATTCCAGGCTTGTCCATGCAGGCTGTCTTCCTACTGCCTCTTCCAAAGTTGTCCTCCTACTGCTGGGGTTGCCACATCTGAGGTACAAAAGCTCAGGCCCTCTAGGGTGATCATAGAATCACAGAAACTGGAAGGGACCATGAATGGTCATCAAGTCCAATCCCTTGCACTCATTGCAGGACCAAGAACCATCTTAAACCACCCAGATGTTTGTCAAATCTGCTCTGAAAAACTTCCAATGTTGAAAATTTCACAACCTTCCTAGGCAACTTATTCCAGTGGTTAATCACCTTGACAGTTAGGAAGGAATTTTTCCTAATGTCCAATCTAAACCTCCCTTGCTGTAATTTAAGCCCATTGCTTCTTGTCCTATCACCAGCAGTTAAGAGAATAATTTTTCTCCCTCCTCCTAACAACCTGTTAGGTACTTGAAAACTGTTACCATGTCTCCTCTTTTCCAGACTAAACAAACCTAGTTCTTTCAATCTTCCCTCATAAGTCAGTGGTTGCAGACCTTTAACCATTCATGTTGCTCTTCTCTGGACTTTCTCCAATTTGTCCACATTGTTCCTGAAATGAGGCACCCAGAACTGGACACAATACTCCAGTTGAGGCCTAATCAGTGTTGAGCAGAGTGGAAGAATTTCTTCTTGTGTCTTACTTACAATACTCCTGTTAATACATCCCAGAATGGTGCTTGGTTTTTTTGCAACAGTGTTACACTGTTGATTCATATTTAGCTTGTGGTCCACTATGACACCCAGATCCCTTTCCGCAGTACTCTTTCCTAGGCCATCATTGTCCATTTTGTATATGTGCAATAGGTTGTTCTTTCCTAAGTGGAGTACTTTGCATTTGTCTTTATTGAATTTCATTCTGTTTACCTCAGACTATTTCACCAATTTGTCCAAATCATTTTGAATTGTGATCCTATCCTCCAAAGCACTTGCAACCCCACCAAGCTTGGTATCATCTGCAAACTTTATAAGTGTACTCTCTATGCCATCACCTAAATCATTGATGAAAATCTTGAACAAAACCAGACACAGAACTGATCTCTGCAGAACCCTGCTCATTATGGCCTTCCAGCATGACAGTGAACCATTAATAACTACTCTCTGGGAGTGGTTATCCAACCAGTTTTACACTCATTTTATAGTAGCTCCATCTAGATTGTACTTTCCTAGTTTGTTAATGAGAAGATAATGCGAGACAGTAAAAAAAGCCTTAATAAAGCCTAGATATACCATATCTACCACTTCCCCTCTATCCAGTAGGCTTGCTACACTGTCATAAAAAGCCATCAGGTTGATTTGACACAATTTGCTCTTAACATATACATGCTGACTATCACTTAACACCTTAGTCTCTTCTAGATGTTTGCTAATTGATTCCTTAATTATTTGCTCCATTATTTTTCCTGGTACAGAGGTTAAGCTGACAGGTCTAGAATTCCCTGGATTGTTCCAAAGTTAATAAAAGTAGACAGCCATGAGCATGTATTGAGCAGCTGTAGATCTCTCAGGGTAGTTAATGCATAAAAAGGCAATCCTAGGAAAGCCTGGGCAGGTGGCAACCCCATCTGCAATCTGTGCTCTTCCTGTTAAATTTCATACAGGTTGCTTCAAGTATTGTTGTCCTTTTTTGCAACATCAATGTCACTCCTCTTCCAAAAGACCTTGCATGTCCACTTCCCAATGGAGAAGAAATTATTGATGAGCAGTCTGGAATGTTCTAAAAGTTTAACTAGCATTACTTACAGTGACATACTGATGGGGGGGTGGGAGAAGGGCAGGATGGGATCATGTCCCTGGCTGCTAGCCTGGGGGAGATGCCAGCTGGGCTCTCCTTGGAGGAGTCACCTCCCTGCTGTTGCAGGTGGCCAGAGGCTTTGACAACCCCACTGGTTGCACTAATCCTAGTTCAGGCCTGCAAGTTGCTGAAGTCTCCTGCTGCAAGGAGAGCAACTATCTCTGCCCCCTCCACCCCCATGCTGGGTGGAACAAGGGAGCCATGGGGACATTGGCTGGACAGGGGCCAAACTACCCTCCTGCCATTGGGCAGCCCGGGGACATCTGCCCTATCCCACTCCCCGTTGCACCCACCGCCCCCTCAGTGGGGGGAGGAGGAAGTCGGGGGAAGCAGAAAATGGGTCTGTAGTCCTTTCCCCCCTGGAGTGCTGCCACTGCTGATGTGAAGAGAGGGGTGCAAATGCAAGTATTGGCCCCTGGGTGCTGGAGACCCATGGTATGGCACTGACTTACACATATACCAGTCCAGGAACAGAGATGCAGGAGGTCCCTTTTTTCAGAAATCTCACTGTCACATCAGTGTCCAGAAACAACTCTTCCTCAAGGATTGACTCTAATCAGAGGCCAAAGCAGAGAGCAAACTCTCCTGCTCACACAGTTCTCTCTATCTTGTATAACCAAAACCTAACAAGCACTGTGCAGGGAGAAAAAAATCAAGAAACCTTCCATGCACATGCCTGCCCCCATCCCTATCAGAAAAGGATATGAACATGGGGATGGGACTGCTTTTATCTGAGCACCGTGTCACTATAAAAATGATTGCTCATTCGGGCTGTGTCTGGAAGGGTAATAAACATCAGTGTCCCCTCTCCTCTGCAGAATAAAGGCATTTTTTTCTGCTGTGATTCTAATACATGTGTGTCAGTGTTTAACAAACATATCCTGCTCTCTGTCCTTCTCACAGACACTTTGCTGCAGTCCCAGGGAAGCTGGCAGGGATCTGGCAATTATGTAGCCCAGTTTTCATCTAGGTCAAGCAGAGGGGGTCTCAAACTGCATTGAAACACATGTTCACTTGAGGATTTTGATTCAGAATAGATGCCTGGTTTCAGATCTGAGATTTACATCTACCCCTTATTTCTCCAAAGGAGCAAACAGAAACCCTGACTCCAAACTGCCCAAAACACAGGGATTTAAAAAATCCAGATCTTCCATTGACTGATATGCAGCTACATTGCTGACACCTGCAAAGAGTCTAGTCTAGTGTTATATCCTTCCTACCTCTCCTTTGTCCTTGTGACACCTGTTTGCTTTGTTTTAGATTGTAACCTGTTGGTGAGCGAGGACGTCCTCTTACTCTCTGTTCTGCAAAGCACAGCCCACTCCTTGCACAAATAATCATGATATGCAGCCCCCCTCCCACTTGATTTAGCAGAGGAGGGAACCAGGCACAGCACATGGAAGCTATCAGCACATACCTTTGTTTATGGGTATACAAGATGCTAGAGAGAGTCTGATTTGACCTAATTACTGGAGAATTGTGAGTTCTCCACTGGGAGCATCTCCGGATGGTCTGGATAAAATGAGATTGTTTAGTGTTGGAAAATTGTTGGAAATTGAACATCAGTCACACTTTACAGCTGAGCAAAAGTGGACTAAACTAGTGTGTCTCTGTCAAATGAGCACTGTTGCATAATTAGGAATCCTGGTAACTCAATACTCTGTGGAATTAATTAGTCTTTATTAAACCTCAATAACTGCAGCATCGAATAATGTTTGGTAATATAATGAAACTAGCTGTGTTTGTTTCAATAAAAGGGTAGAGTTTGCCCTCCTACTGACTGAGCAACAAAGGACATTGCTTGTGGTATATAAGAAAACAGGAAGTATGTGGGATGATCTGGGGAAAATTGCTGCATGGTATTGGACACAATTTCAGTCACTATTGTGGTTACTGGAGTGGCTAGGATATTAGATAGGGCCTGATCCATGCAAGGCTCTCAACCCCTTTTGAAATCCTGTTCATGTTCTGGTTCTGAACCACTGTGAAATAACCTCTTTCTCCATCCACTGACGTGCTCTCTCTTTCCAAGTCAGCAGCAGAGATCAAGCAATAGAACTTGCATATCTCACGTGTCTCCTCTCAAATGAAGTTCTCCTGTTGTATAATGAGTTACTTTGCAGAAATGACCCCTCAGAATGTGCCCTGGCATAAGGTGTCGGATATGCAGAGAAACTTTTTAAAAAATTCACAATTCTTCTCTTGAGCTGGGAGGTTTTCTCATAGGTGGCCAGTGAGGCCACTTGCTTTGAAGAAAGTTTACACTGGCTTCCTCATCCAGGATAATATAAAGCAAGTGGAGATCTGGCATGGCTAAGATCTGATGGAGTTTGCTTTTCTTGCACTTTCTCAATGTCTGTCTTCATTTATGACCTGTAAAAAATGTGGGGTGATGAGGCACCCAATCCACTTCCTCTGCCCAGCTCCTGGTCCCTCAGACCCATTCTTCTGTTTTGGAGTGTACACATCACCCCCACCTTGAAAGTTAGAGGGTCTGAAAATCTGCATAAATAGGAGATAATGTGTGTGATGAGGTCATCAGTGACTGTGCTACACAGATAACTAGTGCCAGAGGTTACTGGGCTCAGATGTTCCAGAATTGGAAGTGTATTGGTCAATTACAACCAAAGATGCTACTGTTGGTTTAGGGGAGGACAGGCTGTATGAGATGAGGCATTCAGTATTGGAAGATGCCTGGAAATTTAAACAGTGGACTGATGTTTAGCCAATCTAACCAGATGCCCCTCAAAGCTACCTCTTCCCCAATTCCCTGCTCTGCCTTCAGAATAATGTCAGTTTGCAAAGTTTCTGATGAAGTGGCAACCATCCAGTGAGCCATTCCCTAGCTGCCACTCTTTCTAGGTACCTCCTCCCATTGTTCCTCAAAACCTCAGTTTTCCGTATTACTCAGCCTGGATTACGCCTCTGAAACACAGACCAGAGTAAGAAGCAGTCTGAATCCTTGAAGCAGTGAGGAGTCACACTGTTTCTTACTCTGGTCTGTGCCTCAGATGCTTAATCCAGGCTGAGTAACACAGAAAGCTGAGGTTTTAAGGAAAAATGGGAGGAGGTACCTAGAAAGAGTGGCAGCTAAGGAATGGCTCATTGGATAACAGGATAGATCCCAATGAAACAGTGAGGATTCACACTTGTATGCTTGTGCCACTCCACAAGCTGTATATAGCTGTAAGATGTACGGATGTGTAGGGGAGATCAGTAGGGGATGTACAGATCTGTAGGGACACTCTCCTACAGATCTGTACATCCAACAGATCTGACATGTAGGGGAGCGTCCCACTTGCATGCTGATCCCACTCCACAAGCTGATTCAGAGAGGTGGTATGAGGCCATGGCTGCGTCTCTTCTCTGCCCCTTCCATTGAGGCACTGTGCACTCCCAGGGGAAAAGGGCAGGAACTATTCCTGGTTTACCCTGAAAGCAAAAATTGACTTCTGCCTGGCTCTTATGTGGGCTGCACCCTGGCAGGGAGATGACTTGATCAATTGCCTTTCAGTCATAAAAATATAGGACTGGAAGGGACCATGAGAGGCATCTAGTCCAGCCCTCTTCACTGAAGCAGGATCACATCAACCTAGGCCGTCCCTGTCAGGGTTGTCTAACCTGTTCTTAATGACAAGGATTCCACAACACTTGGATGTCTATTCCAGAGCTTAACTATCCTTTTAGTTAGAAAGATTTCCCCAATATCTAACTTAAATTCTATGGGGCAGAGTAAACTGCTGACTTTTTATCCTACTGTCAGCATTTATGGAGAATAATTGGTCACAATTTCCTCTTTTAGCAACCCTAAGCTTATCTGAAGACTGTTATCAGGTTCCCACCCAATTGTCTTTTCTCAAAACTAAACATGCCAAGGTTTTTAAACTTTCCTCAGAGGGCTGGCTTTCTAAACCTCTTATCAGTTTTGTTGCTGTCCTCTGGACACTCTTTTCAATTTGCTCACCCCTGTCTTAAAGTGTGGAGACCAGAATTGGACACAACACTCCAGCTGGGGCCTCACCCATGACAAGTAGCGCAGTACAGTTCTGTCCATAGTTTGCAACACTCACATTAATACCCCGGCAGGCTGATGGCCTTTTTCACAACTACATCACATTTAATTTGTGATTCACATGTAAGGAACAGGCAGAATCTGTTCTCAAAGCAGAAGCCAATGAAGAAGAAGGCAGAGGATAAAGAAAGCACCACTGATCATATTCATGCTGCGGTGAATTACTGTCTAGGATAATCTCAAGTAAAGAGGAATCTAGCAGGACCCAAGTCCTGCAAAAGTTTATTTTTCTTGAACTGTCTGTATTTAAAAAGATGCATTTTGTCTTAATTTATGCTTAGTGCATGGAGAAATATTGAGGCTAAAATGTAATCTAGACTAGTGATTTTGGTAGCCATCCAATTAAGTGCTGTATGTTGCCAGGAATTCAGAAGGATCATTAATCATGGTGGAGTTTATTGGAATGGCTCAGCCAAATAATACTCATGACATTATTGGACTTGCTTCGCTTTATCCCTCTCATAGGTTGGACAATAGGGTCTCTGAAGCACTTGATGTATGGTTTTAGATATCCCTTCATAACTATGCACCGAATGATCACAAAAGCAGTATAAGTATGAAGGTTTTAATCTTTCTGAAATATATGCTATAGTTTCAAAGCTCCGTTATTACACTCCTAAGAGCAAAATGATGTGAGTCCTCTTCTGTAGGTCTAGATAGAGACTAGGCATTGAACCAGCTACAGTGATAAGAGCTAGCCGATTCCATGAGTCCTGGTGGTGTTGTGGGATGAATTTTTTTCAGAATAATGTAGTTCACTGTAGTCATTCTACATTCTTACTTGCAATGTGGCACGACTGCCAATCTGTGGTAAATTTATAGAAAGACCCTTTAAAGAAAGAGGAAGGGTAATGTAAAAATGATGGATTGGTAAAATCCATTTAACATTTCTGTAAAAAATTTTTCAAATACATTAATTTTTATTAACATATTTTTTATGCAGCAAAAGGCTGTCACTGCAGAATGGAAATTGCATCTATTCATGCTTGTTCCCAGTCATCACAATTTCCTCTGTGTTCATTGCAATCAATGATGCCTTAGTTCAGGCAATTTATTAGATAAAAGAGCTGGCAGTATTACTGGAAGAGCCATTCTCAGCCTATGGATCTTGGCACTCATGTGAGTCAGGAGCAGTTGGCCTGGGAGCTCTGTTCCACTCTTTCCCTGCTGCAGCAAATTTGCATGGCGACTTCTACTGGATCCTTCCCAATTAGCAGGAGTGATAAAACTTTCCACTGTTTTGAAATCCTGTGGGATTTACCATCTACTATGAAATACAGTGGCGAATGGTGGAAAGAATTCTGGAGACCCTCCGAATAGAATCAATTGCAATTAGCTGAATCAACATGGTGCACAGGTTCCTACAAGTGAGGAAGACAAGATGGTATAAGCCATACAAGCACATTCTCACTGTAGTCAGTCAGAGCAGCAAAAAATAAAGTCTCCTTTTAGTTGCCAGAGGACCAACAAGGAGTAATTTAGTTTCCTTCCACAATGATGTGACAAGTCCTCCAGAAAGGATGGGTGAGTTATGTGCATCCTGGAGCTCCTTCTTACCCTGGGCAATAGCTTCTGGACTCTAAAGGGCATTCCAAATGGCTGCAGGAGTATTTCCCACATGCCTAATCTAATAAATATATGGCAAATCACTTACCTCCCTTGAAGTGAATAAGAAAGGTCAAGAATACCACTGAGGTATGTAGGTTGTTTTCACACGAATATTTGTGAAGATTTCTTTTGCTGTGTACTCCCTCCTCTGCTTTGGACATTTAACACTAGACTGGACACAGCAGTCATGAATGCACTATAGGGAGCTGTCCAGCATTGTCAAGAGAATGAGACCAATGAACGCAGCTGATTCTTTCCAGCTGCCAGATCTGTGGATGTAAGAAACCATTGGAATAGAGAGAGTATAAAGGTAATAAGGGAAACTTCTTTCTTTAAAGGAAAAATAAATAAAATAATTAATATTCTGCCCCAGTCTGAGAACCTTGGTAAGTTGGTTTAAACCTCTAATCTCAAGTGAGAAAGCCCTGAAAATCTTAATTTATGTAAAGAAGCCTGACAGGCTCTTAAACATTTGATCTCAGATAAGGCACTATAATGCTGATCCTATAGGATGAAACAGCGATTTTCTGGCAGGGCATGTGAGTTATAAAATAACATGATTTTTAAAAATCATTCTCAAGAATCCCAAGGTTGGGGTCTGAAGATGCAGTCTGGCACTCAGATGCAAACTAGTAGCCCTCTGCTAATCATAGATGAGATTCTCGAGGAGGCTCAACTTCACATCTGGTTCTCCTAGTTCTTGGAGCTGGGTGCTTTCTGCCTTACATATAATTCCTTTTGTTTCTTTTGCTATATATGAGTTCCTTAAACCACTGAAATAACTAAATAAACCTGACTCAGACTCTTACCTGTAACTCAGTCTTAGGAAGACCACTTTGCAAAATTGAAAATGTGTGAAAATCACTTATATTTTCATATCTTCATTAGGGCTAGCTGGCTAGAGGATAGTTTGTCACTGATCTTACAAAATTTCCAATTTATCTGAAACCACAAAGTTGCTGGCACTCTGCAGGATAGTTCATTCTCTTAAGATTGGGAACGCCATTTATTTTCTCTTCAGTTTCTCATTTCTAGAAAGGGAGAGGACTGCACTGCACTATGTGACTTAACATGATGTTAGGAGTATGGACTTTGGCCCAGAACAAGAGACAGCTGTCCCCAGAGAAAACCAGCAAGTGATTCGCCACAACAGTACCTGGAGCCATTATTTTCCTCTTCTCAGGAGAAGCTGACTGCTTGTTGTATTACATGCCAAGTTTTCTCAGGGTCAATGCTACCATCCACCAAACCTGGGTTAAATTTAAGTTTCATCCTCTGTTATATCAACAGCCTGTAGAAGTCACAGATCCCATGGAAGAGAAAAACAGGAGCCTGGGCTGTACTTAAAACTAGCGTAAAGACTTGTTGTTGATGCTTTTAATTGCCAAATTGAGTTGTTGCTGTGAAATGTCGATAGGAGTTTGCTCTGAGGGTGTTTGTATGAAATCAAGTGAGTGAATAATTAACTGTGAAATATTTTCACAGAGGTTGCTGGAGATTTAGAAATTGTGAGAGACTTGAAAAAGTCATTCTTAGTGTGGATGGATCAACACCAATCTGTGCTTTGAGGAGGAATCCAAACTCCAATCTGCAATGTTTGTGGAGAATCGATTCTGCGATCCATGCTGGCTGTTTAGAATAACCAATATAGCAGCTGGGTCATGGTAGGTTTTGGTTTTGACCAGAGGGTGCCTCAGAGCAGTCAAATGCAGTGGTCCGTGGCTAAATCTACAAACAGAAGCTGTGTGATTCATTCCAGAAGCTGTTAATCAGTTCAGACACAACAAGAGGCAGATTTCCTACCTGGCCCCCAATAATGGAGCAAATCAGCATTGCTTAGAACTGAGGCTTTGTTTTAAAGCTCATCTCTCAAATGTTTCCAATGACTATTAACATCAGACCCATCTCACTTCAGCTACAACTTTCCCAAGGCTTCCTCAACAACAATGCCTTCCCCCGCTGGAAGGGGTGACCCACCTGTGTCATGGAGAGGTTGTTTAAGGCTCTGACTAGCTCTCTGGGTATTCTGTGGTTCGTATGCACATGTGGGAGTTACTGACCAAAAGGCCGGTATCATAATACAAAGTTTAAGGCTTACCTGCTGTGAATGTGCTGTAATTGTTCCTTAATGAATTGTGAAAGGACAGCAGGGACTGTAAATACTCTGTATTTACTTAATCAACCTAAACAACTCCAAAACAAGCCTTTCGGAATTAATGAGTAAATAATTATTGCCTAAATGTATTTTTTTCCCACAGTAGATCACAGTTAGAACAGCACAGTATGCCACAAAGCATATAATTATTTTCCAGAGAGCACCTCACTGTTATTCCCTTGCAGCTTACAGAATCATAGAAATGCAGGAAGCATAAGCAGCAAGTGAGTCTTTCATTTAGGGAGGCTTACATACCAGTGAATCTCCTAGAAGTCGGGATGGAGAGGGCCCCAGCACTTGGACCATGGCCCTGTCTCCTGAATCCCCTCCCTCATTATGGCTCTTCCTTCCCCTGCAGACTCCTCCACCCATTCTTTCTCACCTCTTCCACTGAGGTAGCCCTGCTTACTATTCACTTCTCTTTACTTCTTCCCCTGAAACTGCCATATGTTCACCACTTGCCCCTCTTTGTGTAGGAGAGGAGCGAACAGTGAGCAGAAAGTGGCTCGGGGAAAGAGGTGGAGTGAGGGTGGGAAGAGGCCAAGTGATACTGGTCCTGGATCCCACAAAGAGAGAGCGAATCCTTGATTTAGTCTTAAGTGGTGTACAGGTTCCTGTCCAAGAGGTGAATATAACTGAAGGGTTTGATAATAGAGATTATGCTATAATTAAATTTAACATCCTTGTGGGAGGAAAATACAAAGAAACCCATCACAGTAGCATTTAACTTCAGAAGGGGAAGTACAAAAAATGAGGAGGCTAGTTAAATGGAAATTAAAAGGAACAGTCATAAGACTGCAAGCCGGATGGAAAAATTTCAAAAACACCATGACTGAGGCTCACATTAATATATACCCCCAATTTTTTTTAAAGTAGTTAGAGCTACTAAGGGCTTCCTTAATTCGAACTAATAAATTTGATTATACCTTTCGAACTAACCCTTAATTCGAATTAGTTAGTTCGAATTAAGTCAATGTGGCCATATTAGTTTGAATTAACTGCTTAGTTTGAACTAATCGACAGATTGACCTTCAGGCAACTGACTAATTCGAACTAAGCAAGTGCTCTGCATGGACATGGCTAGTTCAAACCAGCATTCTAGTGGGGCCATGCTAGTTCAAATTAAGTTAATTCAAACTAACTGAAATTAGTTTGAATTAGTTAGTTCAAATTAACTAATTCAAATTAGCTTTTGTAAGTGTAGACATAGCCTTTGAGTGTATTCTTGCTCCCAACATATTTATAATTTTCTTTTTGCTTTTGAGTCTTTGACTTGTTGAAGTTCATATTCGTTTTTGGCCAGCCTAATTATACTTTTATACTTGACTTGCCAGAGTTTATGCTCTTCTGTTTTCCTCAATAGGATTTGTGTTCCAATTTTTAAAAGATGCCTCTTTGTCTTAGCCATGATGGCATATTTATTAGTTCAAATTAAGGAAGCCCTTAATTCAAACTAATGAAAGCCTAGTGTGACCAAGGCTTAAGTTAGTTCGAATTAAGCTTCCTTAATTCGAACTAACTTGCAAGTGTAGACATAGCCAAAGAGATTTTGGAGTGTTGTGGCTAGTGCTCTGAAAACACATGCTTGATGTGCAATGGTAGTCAGAAAAGCTAAGAAACCCATAAATAGACAATAGTAAGATAGCAAATATCATAATACTGTTATATAAATCCATGACATGCCCAAACCTTGAATTCTATGTGCAGTTCTGGTCACTCCGTCTCAAAAAAATATGTTAGACATGGAGAAGGTACAGAAAGGAAGTTTTGTTTACCCTTCATATAACAGAAGAACCAGGGGTCACCCAATGAAATTAATAGGCAGCGGGTTTAAAACAAACAAAAGAAAGCATCTCTTTACACAACACAGAGTCAACCTGTGGAACTCATTACCATGGGGTGTTATGAAGGCCAAAAGTATAGCTAGGTTTTTAAAAGATTTGGATAAGTTCATGGAAGATAGATCCAGCAATGGCTATTAGCCAAGATGGTCAGGGTTGCAATCCCTTGCTCTGTGGATCCCTAAGCCTCTGATGGCTAGATGCTGGGAGTGCACAACATGGGATGAATCATTTGATAAATGCCCTGTTCTATTTGTTCCCTTTGAAGCACTGGGCATTGGCCACTGCTGGAGGACAGGATCCAGGGCTAGATGGATCATTGATCTGACCCAATATGGTCATTCTTATGTTCCAATGCCAGTGGGCAATTCAAAGTTCTTTAGTAGGCATTAATGCAGTTCCATTTCAAACAAGACTATGTTACGATGCTCTAACGAGCCTTTACTGCATGCCAGCAGTGCCCACATGCAGGGTTGGATTGAGTGACTGGCTACTGTTGCTCACTTTCAGCCTGCCTCTCCAGCCCCTGCTGGGCTGCCCTCTTGCCCCCCCACAGCCGCACGGCCTGTGAGGCCTCCCTGCAGCAGGTGACCAGTGCCAGCCTGTGCTTCCTCTACACGGTCCACTCCACAGCTCCCTGTAGCAGTGTGGGCCCGCATGCAGCTACTCTCCGCTGCCCACCCCTGCAGTGGTTCTAGCTGTGGCTCCTCCCAGCCCCCCCCCCACCAGCATCACCCAGCTGCAGCCCCCTCCTCCCCATATGCCCTCCACAGCACCAGAGCCCCTGACCCCACCCCCAGCATAGAGGGGGCAGGCATCCCACCCCCAGGCAGGGTGCCATTGCAATGGGGGGCACAAGGGAGGGGGGCCCAAAAGGGTGGGCAGCCCTGAGCACCCCATGATCCAGCCCTGCCCCTGTGGGCCCATGTGTGCAAAACATGCTAGTGTGCACTAAAACTTACACCCTTCCAGTGTAGATTCATGTGTTATGGAGACAAGCCCTGGGAGAAGGAAAATGTTCTGCACGGACAAAAACACCCAGTGTTATGCATCCCTTAAAACAATTGGACTGATTCTCTACAGGCTTGCAGTCATTTTTCCCTGTGCATGGGGAGTACCAAATAATTAAAAAATGTTTACCGAAGTGGAATGGTAGCATTTCACACTTGCTTTGCACTGGTGTAAACAGCTTCATGAGATGTAAGGCAGTGGTGAATAAGGCCATGTCTCTCGACTGTCTTGTGGTTTGCACAGAAAAAACAAAAAGGGAGAAGGAAAGAGAGTGTCATTTTTTTCAGGGTTTAGTTACAATATGTCTGCAACCATAACAGGAGATTAGCTTTTGTCCACAACCACCCAAGTGACCTCTACTGGTACAACTTAGCGGGTTGGCTCTAAGACCACATTTTCAGAAGATTTTATCTACCGGTAACGTGAAGCAGAACTTAACTTTTCTACATAGTACCAAAGAGCTGGACCATGCTTGGCTGGTTGCTCATCTAGAGCATTGCTCATGCTCTAAGCCATAATTTGATCATTGATCAACATTTCTGTAGCAATGGTATCATAATGGCCTTTATCATCTGATCAGGCCTATTACTCTGTCTTTTCATTATCAATTATGTTTTTGCCTGTGATACCGCTACTTGCTTAGTTACACATGGTGTAGCTTTCCTCTAAGTAGCCTAAATGAGGCAGTGCTAATAAATGATAATGAGTCTAATTGTCTTCACAGAACTTTAATCATGCTGGAGGTGATAGTGTCTGCATTTAAAGAATTAACATCCCCTCTTTATAACTCACCTGTTGACCCC
This sequence comes from Pelusios castaneus, assembly GCA_007922175.1. Taxonomy (NCBI): domain Eukaryota; kingdom Metazoa; phylum Chordata; order Testudines; family Pelomedusidae; genus Pelusios; species Pelusios castaneus. The sequence continues at coordinate 12,987,355 of ML685818.1, read as the reverse complement.
CCAACCTATATTTTTACAAAGCCACGTCATCCAGTAGAAGCAATAAACAATATATCTCAGCCTTGGTCTACACTTCGAAATTTGGCAGCAGTCGACAGGAGTTGTGCAAGCGACACAGAGTAGCTTGCATAACTGCCATCAATTTTGTAACTCCTATGAAGCATCTTCACTGTGCTGCACCAACAGGAAATGTGTTCCTGTTGATGCAGGGTTGCGCCACTTGAGGGTGTGGTTTTAACTCATCATCTTCCAAATCAATTGGAGTGGGTCTTCACTGACTGCTCAATCAATACGGAAAGATTGATCTGATGGTGGCGAATTTCCGCCATCAGGAAAGATGTGCCTTAGTCTGTATGAGAAAGGGCATTTGCAGTATTAAAGCCAGCATCTGGATGCCTGTTTAATCTTTTCAGTTACAAGTCACCTGCACTCTGCTCTAGAGCAATGGAAAGAGAATTTACTTATGCGTTGTGGGCTTTTATAATTGTGTTCAGCACTTAGATGCAATCACGAGAGACTGGTATCAGTACCTGTGGTATGCGGATCAGTGAAACAGCTGCAATGTGAGATGCATATGTTGTATTTATGCGAAGCCATTAATACGTTTCCATTTGTTAGCGATGCTATAATAGCTGCTAACAGCTAGATGGAATACCCTGGTTGGCATGCAACAGACAACACAGTGTTTCTTTATCTTCAGTGACCTTCATTTATATGCAGCTATACAAATCAACTGACTAGAAAGGATGTTTTTATCTACTATATGATAGTCACTAACACATGATTTTTAGAGCAATTAAAATACCTGTCCTCTATTTGATTATTCAATGAAGTTGGTGTTTTAAAGGATAAGGCCATGTCACCTTATCTGTTTCTGGGTTTGTTCATTTTGAGAAGTTATCTTTGTGACTGATATGAAGGTTGCACAAGTGAAAGAACCTATATGGATTAGAATAAAATTTACTTGTCTTTTTAGTATGAACATATTGGAAATGCACGAGGTCTCTCAAGTTCTTGCTAGGAATATTGGGACGGGGACACATCTGTGACATGCTGCAGCCCAGGTACCCTTGTGGTATGATCTGAATATCATTAATGTTCACCCTTACAGTGTAACTGTGCATTGCCTGATGCAAAATATGTTGTGTAAAGAGTTTTTGGAATGCTCATGACTTACTGAACATTTCTGTTATGGTAGCATGTTTCCTGCAATATCATACATATGGACAGGTATGAAACATTGCCATATCATATCCTCAAATATGTGTGTCTCATGGCTTGAAGAGATGCAGTAAAATACAAAAGCTACTTTTTCATACAGGAACAATGAACTGGCCTAAGCACCTGTGAGCACTTTGACTCAAGTGGAAGGAATCACATCTGTTGCCAGACATGGATTATCACCTGACCCCAAAGGGTGTCAAGGAAATTGTTAAAAGAAAGAGACACCTTTGGCTAAGGGCTCTCCACTGGAATCCATCTTCTAAGAAACACCAAAGACTGAGAATCTACCCACAGGGAAGATGGGGTCTGGCTGCAAGACATATCACAGCCAGCCTGTGAGGTAAACTGAATACAGACTGGAACAGTAATTTTAGCTTAGAATAAGAATTATCTTGTATCTGCTTGTGACTAACTACTTGAGTTAATCATCTTTTGATTTATATTACTCTTTCCTGGAATCACTTGAAATCTTAGTGTAGTGAATGAACTTATTAGTTTGTTTTATCTAAAGCAGTGCATATGGATTGGATGTGTGCAGAGACCTCACCTTTAGTGACAGAGCAGGTGCATATCAATTTCTTTGATAAATTGATGGACAAGTGTAAATAAGCTTGCAGGGTATAGTGGGTAGCACTGAACCCTGAAAGATGTTCCCAGGATTGCAGCTGGGACTGGGGGTGTTTGCTGGGGATCTATCACAAGAGTGGCTGGCTGAAGCCCTTCTCCTCTTGGTGAGGAACCAATCGCATGCAGGAGGCTGGGCATGAGCTGACCCAGGACTCGGGATTCGCACAGCAAAGCAAGGTAAGTCAGGGCCCAGGATTGGAGAATTGGGGGCCCACACCAGGCCAGATCACAGAAGGGGAACATCACAACATCCCCCAAGGAGGATTATCATCAACGTGATCTTGTTCATTGATATTAGTTTTGTGACTTGCAGATAATATCTGTGATTATATTTATTTCCAGTCATCTGCCTTGAGGCTCCTCATCAGTTGCATGTTATTTGAGCCTAAGCTGTCCTTCCTTGAAATGTCAGGAGAGTAGATTTCAATCAACATTTGAGTCCCACTGTATAAATATATTCTAAGACAAAATCTGTGCCCCAAGAAGATTGCAATCTAAATTTAAAAAATGGATGATGGGAGGGAAAATAGTGGGACAGAGAGATGAAGTAGCTCGGTGTCAAAACTGGGATTTGAAAGCAGTGGTGAAATTCTGACCCAATGACATCAGTGGCAAAACTTTGAGTTTAATGGGGTCTGATTTCACCACAAAAGTCCCTGTCTTGCACCCTATGCCCTACACTACATTGCCTCCTTTGGAGCCAAACTGTGCCTGCTTTGGGGATCTGCCTGAATGTAAATTTCGTACACAAAAGTCACCTGTAACCATGAGGCACAATCTGGCATAACAGGAAACAACTAGGAAACAGAAAGCTAGTGATCAGTTTGCCAATGTGAAGACAGAGCCTCTGCCTAACAGCAAAACAGAGCAGCTTTTACACGTGTTGGCAGGCACTTCGGGTTGATCTACAGCAGTAGTCTGATCTACAGGGCTATGTCTACACTTGAAAAGCTAAGTCAACTTTATAAAGTCGAGTTAATAAGGTTGACTTTAAGTCGACTTAAAGTGGACTTTATTAAGTCAACTTAACAGAAGTGGACTTAACTTTTCAAGTGTAGATGTGGCCCCTTTTAGACCTTATTAAGTAGACTTAACGTGTTAAATCAACTTTAAAAGGTCCACCTAGGCACTACTCCACATCTCCACTGGGCTTAAGTCGATCTAATAAAGTTGATTTAAGCACTAGTTCAAATTAAAATGAGGTGTTATTAATTCAAACTAACTTTTCCTTAATTCAATTTAAGGAGCAGCTTAAGTCGAATTAAGGAAAGCCCAGTGCAGATGCGGAGTAAATTAAGTCAATCTAAGCCTTCTTGAATCGACTTAATTTGTAAGTGTAGATACACCCCAGGAGTCTACAGGACACTCTGAGTGTGCACACATGTAGTTAATCGGGAATGACTCCACATGCAGACAAACCCTTACTTGTCCAGTCACTTCAAAGGGACTACTCACATGAGTAAGCCCTCAGTAACATGAGCAAGGACGCCAGAATCTGATTCTGCAGCCTATATTTTAGAAGAGCTCAGCACTGAAAGCTGGATCTAGATTTCAACAGAGCAAAGCTCTCATTTAGGCACCAGAATAAGCCAAGTTTTGTTTTTTTTTTAAAGAGGCCCAGCATTTTTGATGGACGTCATGTGTTGAACGCCTTTAAAAACACACCCCCAGGTGCACCTAGACACATTGGAGAGAAAAGAGACAGAGTAGGAAAAAGGGACACCCTAATCTTAGCTCCATCCATTAAAAGATTTTCAGAAGGAAGATTTTAAGCAGCAAGGTTTACCTGATCTTTACAGGCAATGGTTGAAGTGTAAAAGGAATTGACTAAAAATTTGCATAGCAGTTGATATTTTTTGACAACTAAAAGAAAGAGAGAAAACAGATGCATCTAAATGGTAGAAAATAGTTTGGTTACTTTTCTTTGAATGTATATGAAGGGCAAAACTATATTGAAGGCAAATCTTTTTTAATAAATAAAAAAAGGCATTGCTAATCCTTATTATTCTCAGATCTCATTTATTCTAGTTACCATGACTGTATTAATGGCACTCTGGCTAGGTTAATGTTATAAACGTTCAATTTTTTAAAGCTAGATTTATCCAATTAATATTAGTTTTTCATGATTACTGGTGGGTGATCTACACGAAATGAATTGGTCATCTCACTTTGGTTCTGAAGTGCAGTGGAGTGTTGATAAGCATCATTATCTATGTTAGAAATTTCCAGAGGGGTAGCCGTGTTAGTCTGTGTACAGCAAAAACAACGAGAGTCCTGTGGCACCTTATAGACTAACAGATTTTCTTTGGCATAAGCTTTCGTGGGCTATAACCTACTTCATCTGATGCATCTGACGAAGTGGGTTATAGCCCATGAAAGCTTATGCCGAAGAAAATCTGTTAGTCTATAAGGTGCCACAGGACTCTCATTATCTATGTTGGTAACCGTAAGAAAGAGACCAAGGACTGAGCAGTGATGGAATCTGAAACAACACACTCACCCCCACATCAGGAATGAATCAGAATGCCACACTGTGAGGAGATGGACTCTTCCCTGTACTGAGCGCATCCACTAGTAAACAAAAAGCTTCACAGTCCAGTATCGTTAGTCACAGGTCTCAAACTGACTGTAACATAATGGAAGAAAGGGAATAAACTACAGTCTGGGGTATTTCAACCTCACTTCCAGGAAAGCAAATGAGAGATGTAGTTTTTTTTAGGGATTGGGCCTGTTTCAAAGCCCCGTGATTTGCTGAGAAAGTCTAACCAATTTCAGAGTGTAGTTAGTGTATAGAAAGCAACACTGCACATTTAATAACATAAGTCACCTTGCTGTATATCACATGAGCTCTTTTCAGGAAAGGTTTCCAGGTGGTACTTGAATGGGCATAGTTTCTGTTAAAACTGTGCATGAAGCCCGTGTGAGATAAGGAAATATGACATCAGACTAAGTGCAAATAGGGGAATACACATTAGAAAAGTACTTAAATTACTCAAATGGAAAATCTCAACAGTTTCTGGAGTGAAACTGAGCTGCTGAAAAGGAATACAAGGGAAGACTGTGCTTAGAACTTATTCATATAATATTTTCCATGTATGCTTTGAAGTGTGCAAACTTTTAATGGTGCTACCATATTACTTTTATGTGTTTTATTTATTTGCTTTGAAAATGCCAGGCTCGTTACCAAATTCAAATGAAGCCAGTTTTATGCGGTCTTCAAAAATGAATGTGCAGCTGAGTGTTCAGATCATTCAGGAAAAAGCAGTGTGTTCCAGTCTCAATCCCTCCCCCCGCCTCCCTGATCAGCTCCCAAATCTATTCCCTCAACTCGCCCTCTGCTCCACTCTGAGGAAAATCCTGCATGAACAGTTGAGTTTTTCAGCATCTTTTATGTCACTAAGTCCAGGTTCTGGTGACCCAAGGGAGAAAGTGAATTCTAAAGCAAGACTAACCTACTGGTGAGTGTATTCTGCAGGTCCCCCTGTGTGCCAACCTGAAGAGGATATGAGTTGTTGCCACTCCTAGCCAAAGAGCTGGCACTTTAGTTCCAACTGTAGCATCTCGTATTCCAGTTCTGAAGGTTCAGTCCCTGGTGTGCCCTCCAGGGTACCCCTGTGTGCTCTGTCCCATCCTTACTTATATCTGGACTCAACTGTTCCTTTGAGAACCATGGATAATGATGAGCTCTGGTGACCCAGCATTGGACAGGTGCTCTAATCAAGCCATTTAGGGCTTTAAAGTTTTTAAATAATCAATAACTTGACCTTACTAAATATAGTAAGTAAGAGATGGCTCAGACAGGCCACAAAGCACGAGAATAATGTGCTCTCTCTGTGTATGAGCACAGCTTGACAAATGGACTGTGGCATTCTTCTGACAGTGTAGGGACATTTGGTAGTCATACAGTTCTATACTTCTCCCTGGGAACAGCTGGGGTACTGCATTGTACCCCTTCTACTCCAGGCCCGACCAGTTCAGGACTGATTGGGCCAAAGTAATTATGGGGATGTCCTGTGTTATCAAGGGTATGATTCTGCCTGGCCTTTACTGAGGTGCACAGTTGAGGATGGGGGAGGGGAGAGAGGAGACATGCTAGGAGACTCTTCCTCTCTTTGCTTGCCCATGTAAAGGCCAAACAAAATTACAGCCCCTGCTCCCCTGGGTGTGCCTGGAACTGCAGAAAAGGCCATGACTACACTCTCCCCGACATCAATCCACAGCCATGTAAGCTGGCCAGTTGAACAGCTGAGGTCAGCGGCTCCCCATTCAGGCGCCTCGCTGAAAGAATGAGTGCCTCTCAGTGAGTCCACACCCCTCATAAATGGGATTCAGTGAAGCAACTCATATATGGGCACCACTCTCTGTGAATAAGGGGGACACAGTCTGGTTTAGGAATTTGTTTCTATGTCTATTGGAAAAGAGGAGGTTCCCCAATGACCCACTGGAAATTAGTTGATAATTATGGGCCCAAGCCTGCCTCTTCTATTCACACTGAGTAGTAACTTACTCTGAAAAGATACCTAGTGACCTTGATGGAGTAAGTTACTCCTTGTGGAGTAAGTTACTATTCAGGGTGTGTAAGGACAGCAGGATCTGGTCCTCAGCATAGGATTGATAAAGGTGAACAAGGTAATGTGCATGCACAGCTTCAAAAACTAGAAAGTAGGATTATAGAAAGGAAGCAACAGACTTGATCCTGGTCTCAATTTACAATGAGCAACTAGTTTGGAATTACTACAGTGCTCTTCATCTCCCAGTAGTTTATTCCATACATGCAGGATTCCCTACTCACATGAGTAAAGGCTCTACAACTGGCTTCTGCATGTATGGAATAAATTACTGAGGAGGCAACATACACATAGTAAGCGATGTGCAAGAGACCTAAATTTATTTCTAGAGAAGGAAAAAGGAGGTTGAATGGCTTGAGAGAAGGCAGGCATGAAGGGACTTGTAACATGCTCTTTATTCAGATTTACTGTAGTATTGAATTAAGCAATCTCTAGCTGGCAAATTAGGATCTAGTATATAATTTTTGATCTCATGTCGGGAGGAAGGGATCAGCTATATTTCTCATTATTTAGACATGTCGGTTTTGTCCCTTTATTTCTGACTGACTTTTCAGATGTACAGTAATAAAAGAATTAAATATATTTAGGCAGTGACCAGGCATTTTCCAAAAAGAGAGAATAGTGAGTGAAGACAAAATAGGACACCGCACTCTACCCAGTGATAATAGTGTACATGTGTAGGACTCACTATAATGTGTTGTCTTCTGGCTGTTTTCCCCCCCCATGCATCTAGTCCTTTAATTTTTCTCATAGCTGTTCTCTAAACCTTTTTCAATGTATTAAATTGTGGACACCAGAACTGGACACAGGATTCCAGTAGAAGGTTCACTGGTGTTACTGGTTAGCTCTGTGTTCTTGGAACCAGGCACAGTATCCTGCTCTGTGACGCCCTCCCCCCCCCCCCAAGCCTCTGCTTGAACCAGAAACTAAAACCAATGACAAGGCAGTGGGAGACACACCTAAACCCCTTGGAACAAGGGTGATGGAATTAGGGCAACTCCCCTAGCCTCATCTACACTGAAGATGTGAGCCATTAGCACACTGAATGGACAGCAGAAACTTCATTTGCATCAAGGATGGAACCAGAATTAGCATGCTGAATGGAGAACCAAGCTCCAAGGCAGGAATTGCACTGAACTCTGGGATTGGCAAAGCAGGGAAGCACTGCATGATGGGGGATCTCTAATCCTGAGCCAAATGAACTCATGTCTGCACACACCCAGCTCAGCAATTATCAGACCAATTCTAGTCAATAGATTTTGTATTGATATCCAACATACTGAATCTGCCTGATTGCATTGTGAGCTCCCTCAGAGGAATGCCCCCATAGCCAGGAATGATCAGCTCCTATTGTCCACTTAAACTAAACAGCTCTGGTATACTCCCTTAAGTCATTCTTTACCCCAAAACAACCCTAATGTTCTGCCTTGAACCATTGTTTCTTCCCTACAAAAATCCCTAACCAAGTTCTGAATCAGAAGCTAGTTCTAAATTACTCTGATCTGTTCTGCTGCCTGAATCTGTTCTGCTGCCTGGACCCAAAAAGCTGCAACAGTTCCACTGGGACAGCACCTTTTCCTTGCTGATCATGGTGGGGGGTGTGCCTGTCTCCAGCACTCCAGACCCTAAGCTGAACAGCCTGGTTCCTGGGTACCTTTGAGCTGCACTGAGTGGTGAGACAACTCCCTGCCCCACTTTTTTCTCTCTCTTTCCTCTTAGTCCAAATATAACGCTCTAAATTTAATCTTTGTAATCCACTTGGGCTAGATTTCCCCAATGCTACAAATGAAACTGGGTAATATTGTAACCCTTTGATCATTTCTCTCTCTTTGTATGGTTATTGATATTGTAATTGTTTGGATATTTTTCTTTCCTTTTATAACTATTCATAAGTTTTATGTACCTGGCAATAAAGTAACTTTTGTATTCAAGGTGGTTGCCAGACTCTTTCCCTCTCCTTTGTGTTCTTGGCTTCCCTATATTGCTCTGCAGCAATGCTTCTTTTACCTAGCTAAAGATCCCTATGATGCCCAAAATCCTGTAAGGTCTGCTCACTAAGGGGGTTACTAATGTGCTAAATCTGTGGCATATAAGGGTGGCAGCGGAAAGTGCTGTTTTGACCCAGCCTGTGGAGTCCAGGGGCATATAAGGGTGACAGCTGAAAGTGCTGTTTTGACCTAGCCTGCTCAAACGTGAGCTCAAGTCTAGTCCAGTGCGGTGCCAGGGGCATATAAGGGTGGCAGCAGAGAAGTGCTGTGTGATCCAGCCTGCTGAGTTCAGGGACATATAAGGGATCAGCTGAGAGTGCTGATAGACCCGGTCCGCTCAGACGCACTTAGAAACCCAGTCTTGGGAAGTTTAGGTCCTGCAAGGGTGGCTCCACTGGGAGGGGACTTGCAGAAGGGAGAAGTGAACTCCATATAGAAACACACGTAACACAAGCAGTTCACTGATAGGAGTACAGTGCTCACCACCCCCAAGGAAAGTAACCCTAATAAATGAGCATACCCCAAGTTTATGGGCAAATTTGGTAACACTGGTGCCAAATACCAAGGTAATATAACTTCTTTACCCCAATTGAGACTCTCCTGTTTATGCATCTAAGGATCACATTAGCCTTTTTGTCCACAGCATCATACTGAAAGCCTATATTCAGCTAATCACTCCTTCACCCCATTTAAGGCTGTGTGGTTGCAAAGTAGTCGCTAAGTAGTGATCCTAAGGTCTTGACAACACTAGACTTTGCATCACTCTATCATCAGTGCATTTTCACCACCAATAGCAATGGTAGGCGCCAGAATAGGCCTTCGTGGCTATTGGTGATTTAACCACCATGTGTTCGAGACCTACTCTGATCCTTTTTAGAAGACATAGTAGTTAAAATGCTGGTATCTTATCTACACTAAGGCATTCACTGTTGTTTCTACACCAATTATAGGAAATTTCAGGAGGAAAAAGTCCAGGATAAACAAATCTGAGGGCATCATTTGTCCTGTAAAAACTTTTAGTATCAGTGATGGTTCACAAGAAAGAAAGAACCCAACCTGACTCTCAGATTCTAGGTTGAGTTTGCAGGGCTGGCAGTTGGGAAGGAAAACCATCCTTTTACTTGAAAACTGAGTACACTTGATATGGAAATTACTGAGCCAATAAACATATCACAAGGATTTCACTTTTACATAGCAAATTTTCAGAGCTGAACTGCACTGTAACTTGGAATGATCAAGCTTTTGTGGATTTAAAGCTGGCTCAAGATCTTAAATTCAAGATTATTTCAATCTTTGTCCTTTTGTGTTCAGGATACGTCAGACTATGGCATAGAGTGCCATGTCTATTTCATACAGAGTATTGTATTTGGCTACTAATCTTTTGTGAGAAGGACAGAGATCTGGGTTGTTCTTGTTGTTCAATTTCTCCTGTAATCTTGAAACTTAAAATCACTTCAGATAAAAAGAATATGAAAGACACATCAACCCCTGTTTCTGATGCAATTTTTAATTGGATTTAATAAGGAGAACAATGTTAAAGTTTAAAGTAAATTCTTTTCCTTGTTGAAAGGAAACAAGCTTGATGGACACTGGCAAAGATCTCAGACATCATTGACAGATTTAACAAAACATTGAATGAAAGTATCACCATAATAAAGCCTTGATTCCTTTTTTAAAAAAAAAACTATAGTGCACTGAACTCTTACAAATAACACCATTTATAGGCTTCAATTAAACCCATGAAACTTTACTTGTGCAAGCTTAGTTCATAGGATAGAACAAGTTATTCAAAGTAAAAGTTCCTTTTGAAAAACAGCTGGGGAAGGAGGTGCAGCATTTAATGAACTAACCCACTGAGCAAACTCGAGGATATTTTTTCCCTCTAAGTGATATGATACTTGTGGCCCTGTGATTGGTTATATGTAATGTGTCTGAAGGATGTCTTTACACATGCAAGATTGTCATGCTGTTTAAAAAAAAATCTGTATACAAATAAATCTTTAAAAAATGTAGGCACGATGTGTCTAATGCAGATCGCTACAATGCCACATCAGTTTGAGATACTACAGAGAGACCTATTAAAATGCTTTTATATTCAACCTAAACATTACTGGCTGTAATCAATGACCCTGGAGTACCCAACTCCCTAGTCTCAGTAGCTTTTCAATGGCTCAAGGCTGCTAATTGTGCAAAATATTCTAAAGCATTAAAAGTCTACTTGAAATTCTGCAACATAGCTGGCTTTCACTGTATTCCAAGAGTGACACATTATTTTAGTCAAAATCCAAAGGGGTAGCCGTGTTAGTCTATTGTAGAAAGACAACAGAGTC
>ML685818.1:12927790-12976218 GCA_007922175.1 Pelusios castaneus | reverse complement strand
CTGTAACTTTCCTATCTTCAAAGCGTCTGACGACGTGGGATTTTCTCCCACGAAAGCTCATGCGATAAATAAATCTGTTAGTCTTTAAAAGTGCCACAGAACTCTGTTGTCTTTCTACATTATTTTAGATTAGTTCCACTTCAGATTAAAGGGAGGGAAGAATTTGATCTCTATTTTTAATAATATTCTTCTTTCATGATGTGCTGTTGTGTGAAGCACTGAGGAAAATTGAAGTATAATTAACCTTTTGTGTGGTACAATCCTGTCTAGGGGCCTGACCCTATCTTTGTTCAGTCAAAACTCATGCTGACTTTAGATGCCACAGTCATGAAGCATGATGTAAATACCTGGGGAGAGACGCGAGGTTAGATAAATAGGATCATGGTTCCGATTTTAAAAAGCATTTGGGTTAACATAGTTATATGAAATATAGTGTATTAGCTAGGGCATCTAGGCATGTGGGACTGGGGAACACATTACATTTTGGGAAATCTAATATTATATCTAATGTACTTAATATAAGACTTAATTCATTCCATTTTAATCAAGGAGAAGAGCAGAAACAGTTAGAAAATAGATTTACAATACCTGGTTTAAGGGTAACTTTTGACAGTAAGGCTTTGAATTAAACTCAACATAAGATCCTAGATTTGCACCAGACTAGTAGAAGGGGAAGTTCTGCCTGGTCATTTTCATGGGAGGAGGAGTGTATAGAAAGTGTCCTGAGGTAAGGGCAGGAACAATTTCAGTCTCAACCAGGAGTACCGGAACTGCTTCTCACCTGCTCCCCTGGGGTGCATGGTTCCCTGAAGTCAGCAGATATGACTATGGGGTATGGTCTATGACTCCATACCAGCCTGTCAGGGAAGGGGAGCGGGTAGTATCCATCAGAGATGGGAGCAGTACATATGGATAATTTGTTCATGTTGCGCAGTAGTGTAAGATACCTAATGCTACACAAAAGAGCACTGGGAAAGCCTGCTATGTGGAGTTTAGGAAAAGATGTCTACCTATAGGCTAACTTAAATTTTCATCCTTGTTTCTAATCATTTCACATTGTTCAAATCATAATTTCTATTTCTTCTGAACTATTTTCAGTCTCCATTTAGAGTATTAATATAATTAAATGATAGATATTTAAGAGGATGGAAGTGGGAGAAGCACAAATGAAAAAGTGGTTGCTACTGTATAGCAGTGCTTTGTCGGTAGGCCTTCTTCTGCACTCCTTTGTGTTCAGAGCTCTCATACCGTCAATGGTGTGTGTGTTCTGGAAGAAATAAAGGATGCAGAGGGAAGTGATTCCTCATGTCTGGAACTTACTGTAAATCCATGAGTATTCTTCCAGATTCAGCCCTCAAGTTATTTTGTGTGACTCTTCAATGACAGCTTGAGTCTTTTGAATACATAGCCTACATCCAGATGTATTTGGGAGTCAAGTGCTACATAGGCCTTGTGTTGGGCTCTGTTCAGTAGCGGATTCCCAGCCCCTACCCTCCATATCGACAGTGGCAGTGGGGTGGGGGGAAATAGAGATGCCATGGAATTTGGCTTAATTTATTTTGTGCAATGTTGAACGACCTTTCACTCTTTTGCTTTTTCAGTGATATAGTGATGAAATGACAGAATTCTGTGCAGGGCCAGATTTATACCTTATGCACTTCGAGGCACAGCATCTTCAGTACCCCCTCTGCCTACAGCAGACCTTCATGTTTTCCATGCGGGGGGTATGAATGGGGCAGGGGGCAACCAGCTCCAGGAGGGGGAAATATGCTCACCCCTTGGCTCCAGCTTACAGCCTGGCCAGGGAATGGGGCCTCATGGGGAAGAGGAGGAGCAGGCAGCAGGGCCCCAGGAGAGAGAGAAGGAGGAGAAGGATGGGCCGGGGCCAGAATTCTGGTGCTTGTGCAGGGTCCCTAAACTGGTCAGGACCTGTGGGCATGGGCGGGCCCCATTGGCCTGTATGGTAATCCATAGACAAATACCTGCTGTGCCTAATCGGAAATCTGGCCCCGTTCACATGAAACACAGGCAAGGAGGTGAATTTGCCACATATTTTCATTGTGAAATCATTTTGACTCAAAAGCAAGGTATTTTCACTGAAAATATGAAAAAACAACAGGAAACAAAGCACTTAAAGGCCATCCCTTATTTTCTACCTAAAAACTGGTGCAAATTGGCAGAACTCATCATTCCTGCAGTTTTAATACTTGAGCATTTCATTATGCTTGTCACATGTCTGTAACCCGAAGGCCACCACACCTTATCTACAGAAGAGTTGATAGATTCTCTGATATCTATTTTAGATACAATGAATAATAATAATAATAATAATAATAATAATAATTAAAGGTAGCAATTTCAAGACTTTATCCCACAATCTTTAGCATGAGTGGGAGTTTTGCTTGCACAAGGCTTTTAGATCAGGTCCCGTATTTGGGGCCTGATGGTGCAATAGGTATGGAAGTCAATAGGAGTTCTATGGGTGGCAGCCAGCATTTTAGCTATCACCAGGTATTAGACTGGAGATTTCTAGGGCTGACCACATGACGCTCTGCAGATTGAGCTAACGAGCCAGGCTCTGTGGCTAGAAGACATGGTACTTTTCCCCTGTGGAGCGAGTACAGTGGGGGGACACGTAACACACATGAGCCAGTGGGTTACAGTGTGAGGTCTGTGGGATCAAGTTTTTGTTGTTGCAACCTATTCAGCATGAAAACATTCTTACTATTACATTCATATTATTAATTTTTACAGTGTAATTAAAAATAGCTCTTTCCCCACATAAAGTGAATTATTGCAAAATATTTTTAAAAGATTTTTTTTAAAATCAGTGCTAACCATGTTTTTCTGGATGTTACTGAAGGAATAATTAACAAAAGATGACCCAGAATCAGTAATGCATTCTATAGTTTGACATTATTAGCTGTCTCCATATGTGCTTGATGGAGGTTGAGGCAGCTGGCAGTCTATGGCCTTATTATTTACACTTAGGATATAGGATCCAGCCAGTGAAAATGACTATTTATTCCAATGAATTAGTGAACAGAAACATGTGGGGAGTATGGTGGGGCAGGAGTAGTTTGTTTGTTTTTAAAATCGTGGTAGAAGTTTAACTCAGGAGATGGTTTCAAGGAGAATATTATACATTATGCAAAATTGACAAATATTTACCATCTTCTATATACAGATAAAGGTTTTTTATTTAACAGTAAAATCCTGAGCCTCTTAGAGCTCTTTTAAAATTAGAATTAGGGCAAAAATTAATAATTCTAAATGTAAATTCCCAAATGAATCCTTAAAAGACAGAAGAGAGAGAGAGGTGTTTCTGCCCCTGAGAACAGGCTACTCAGAATCAATCAGTTCAGTCAACACTTTTAGAGTGAAATCCTGGCTTCATCAAAGTCAGTAACTCCACCCTTAATAATTTATGAAAATGTTCTTTGACAGTGAAAGTCATCCCTGTAGTTGGCCTTCTACAGAGGGCCAGCATATGGCCAATGTCCCCAGGGCTGGCCCTAGGGTTTTTGGTGCCCTAGGCAAATTGTGACTTTGGCACCCCCCACACATACATTATAAGAGATAATGTATTTATATATATTAATAGAGAATTTTTATATATATGTATATATATATATATATACAGAGAGAGAGAGAGAGAGAGAGAGAGAGAGAGAGAGAGAGAGAGAGAAATTCACTTCCATGATCTAATTTGGTGCCCCTTAAAGCCTGGCACCCTAGGTGACTGCCTAGTTCACCTATATGGTTGGGCCAGCCTTGAATGTGCCTCTTAGTTCTTTGGAAGAAGTAAAAAATCCGTCCTTTGTGCTAAAGTGTGACTTAATGGTGCAAGAGACCCTCTGCAAAGGGTGAATTTCACCTGTAAAGAAGAGTTTTGTTGTAAGAACTATTCTGGAATAGCACAATTTTATTATAAATTCACAACAATAATAACATTTAAAATCAAATCAAGAAAAAGCCAAATAGCTGAAAAGTTCCCAAATAGTCTTCAAAAGCAGACTTGCTGCCAAAGCATCATTCTCTCTCCGCTAGTAATCCATGTAGAAGAGAGGGTCCTCATTGCTTTCTTCTGACATTGTTAAAGTGTCAACATTTGATATGCTGGTATCATAAATATTTTACAGTCTTCACATCTGAGATACTTATTTCTTCAAAGATGCATAAATCTGTATGCAGCTTATTATTCTCTTCCTGAGTATGTATTTCAAGTCATACTATAAACATATACCCTGTATTGGAGACTAATAAAATAGTTTCTTTTTTTCGGTATCAGAAATAATCGCATCTTATATATACAGGGTTTTTTTCTCAAATATACAATTGGATGGAGGGATTTTCTAACTGTAACAAAATAATGGATAAAACTAATTTAAGGCTTTTTACACAGGTACATGGGTATATTATTACATGGGAAAATAAACTATTGTTAAATGAAGAGAGTTTACTATGGAAGAACTGTGTTAGTTATCTAGTTTAATTGGATGTATTTAATTGATTTCAGGTTTAAATTAAAATTAACAGGTGTGCAGTAACATGCTATATAAAAACTTTTTCTTTGTTTACCAACACTACCCACCATGACTGCCATAAGTACTCAAGATGAAGAGTACCTTGTGCTGCAAATAGCCCCACGGATTTTATGAGGACACCATGAGTAGCAAGATAGTAAGGTGCTAAGTGAGAATAAGAAAGGAGAAATCTGTCCCTCAGGATAAAGCATTTGTTCCGACATCTTTTAGCCAGTTGTAATGAAGAGCCACATTTTGGAATCCTTATATATCTTGGGAAGCAGTTATTCACATAAGAAGCCTCATTAGCTTCATTTGTAAGTGCTCACCAATATGAGTAAGCGTTCCAAAATTTGATCCTCTAATTTTTAAAGTGCAAATGTAATTAGAAAAATGACTTTGTAAATGTGTCAATGTCCATTTCACACCTGCTTCTAGTTAACATGTAGCATATCTGCTTATGTGTATGCAGAAAAGTCATTACTATTTTTCATTTGAAAGAATGAGAGTGTGAGGTGGATGCTATTTTGATCATGCATCATCAAGTGATAAAATGAAGTTAACTTTGATGGATACTGAAGATGTCTTTCACACTAGTGTTCACATTCAGACCAGAAAGTGTGGCTTGACTTTCAAGTCCCAAGCTGAGCTTTCAGGGATAGAAGTCTGAATAAAAAAAAATGTTGTGAAGTGACCAAATTTGGTGTCACCTCCTGCATTCCCTGAGTACTGACAGACATTACACACACTTATGTGCTTATTTCCATGTTCAGAACCTTGGTAGGGAAGAAACCAAGGATGTCAGTTTTACAGAGTCATTTTAAAAGTAGAACTATATTTTAAAAGTAGAACTATGTTTTAATTTATAAGATTATAGTTAAATTAATTTTATAGACCTCACTGGGACAAATTCGTCCTGTTTAAGTCCATGGAGTTATAAAAGGAATGAATTGCTCCTGGTTGTTTAGTTCTTCCTAGTGGGTCATTGTGTGTATCTGTCTTTCATTATCCTAATGGTTCTCTCTCTCTCTCCAGGATCTTTGTCCACCTAGTTTTCAGTTTTCATCAAAGCATGTATGTTAGTTTCATCAAAGCATATATGTTAGTTTGTGAACCCATTCATTTTACCCAGTTCTGTTTGGAATTCATTGTTCAGTATAATTTTTAGAGCCTACAACTCCCAAATGAACTATATATATACTATATCTAAAATAAAAAGGCAACATTTATCATATACATTTTATATCTATCATTTTTGTACAGTTATTGTATAGTCTTTTGCCCTTCAGGACACACGACTCCATCTAGTGCTAATTGGTGTTCTGTGCACATATTAGTCAAAGGGAAAAAGTATCCTCAAAGTAATAAATGTGTAAACAATTGACCAGTTATATTGTGTCATATGAAGACAGGGGGGCGGGCAGGGGGGCGGAGGAGAGAACATAAACAGAAGACAAATAGAATAAAGAGAGGTGTATGTATATGAAAATCCCTGTCAGGAAAGGCATTTTAAAAACATGTTCTGGTATAGGACAAAATTCTCCTCTTCAGTACACAAGACTTGTTTCTAGAAGCCGATTGTCCCCATAAGCACATGCACAGCAATACCAAGTTTCACACATGGAGGGAAAGCAAAGTATTTACGTCAAACTCCTTTTACAGATATGAGAAAAAAAATTCACCCTCACCTTCACTCCTGTATCTCTAAGCAAATGAATTCATTACATTTTCTAAGAGCCAAATTCTGACCTTGAATAAATGTGCATGGCTCCCAGTGAAGTCCACATTTTGCAGGCAGGATTTGTAGAGCCCTGCAAATCCACAGCTATCCGCATTATAGCCGCAGATATCCGCATCCACAAATACAATGCAGATATCTGCAGACCATTTCTTGCAAATGCAGGTCGGATACAGATCTGCATATTTTTATGCATGCAGGGCTAGAGCCCTTCAAATATGCGGATATCAGAGAATACCCGCATTATATCCGCATACGCGGATACAACATGGATATCCGTGGACCATTTCTTGCAGATGCAAATCGGATGCGGATCCACATATTTGTATCTGCTCAGGGCTCTAAGGATTTGTCTCTCAGAAATTAAAGCAGCTGGCATTCACATTCTACTTTAATTCTGAAGCTGATTGCTAAAAAGTATCTTGTATAAATTATGAATTTAGAAGAGCAGTGTTTTTTATCAAGACAACCGGATTTCAGTCATTATGCCATTAAAATGGAAAGCACAAAATGGAAAAATAAACAATAATGACTGTAATCTTAGAGCTATATAATTGGAGTTCTCAATGGCACTCCTTAGCATTCACCAGAAAACCTTTACAGGGTATCGGTTTTAATTTGGTCATTGTTGTTTAAAGCAGGAGAAGGCTTGCTCTTCTGACCATCAGTCCCTCCTTTGGATGTGTCCTGAAAGAAAAGTCTTGGCATCCACAGTGACATTAGGATTCGTTTGTATTCGTTCCGAAAATTCTGGTTAAGAAGTCCATATATTATTGCGTTAAGGCAACTGTTGAAGTAGGCCATGAAATAGCTTACAACGAACAACCATTCAGGAATTTTTGGTGCCATTTCCAAAGGATTGATAGCTACGGCTAGTCCAATGAAGTTCAGCGGTGCCCAACAGAAGGCAAAGATCACAAAAACGACAAACATAGTGAGAAAGTTTCTGATGTCACTTGGCTTCAGTCTTGGTTTTATTTCTGATTTAACTCTTCTTCTTACTTGAATCACTAAGATCCAAATCCGAAGGTAGCAGAAACTCACAATAGTGATCGGTACTATGAAATGAATTATGACAACAGCGATGGTGTAATAGGAGCTAGCGGTCTGAACAAATGTGCAGGAATAGATGCGTGGATCATACTCTAAAGAGCCAACAAAAAAATTTGGCACAGTTGCCACAACTGTTAACACCCAAATTAGGCAGACGTATAGCATGGTGTTCCAACAGGTATACACCTTTTCATAAGCAAAGCTATGGCATATGTAGCAGTATCTGTTTATTGCGATTGCAGCGATGTTGAAGATGGATCCTATCACGCTTAGTCCCATCACAAAGCCACTCAGTTTACAGTGCATGTCACCTAAGGACCATCCGTTGTGGAAGATGGCTAAGAGCACCAGTGGATATGGATACAAGGCTACCATTAGATCTGCCAAAGCCAGGCTAACCACAAAGGCGTTACCTAGGGAAGAAGAAAAAAGATGCAAATAAATATACTCATATTTATGAAAGAGAAGAAAATAGTTCCAGACATCTATAACATGAATGCGTTAAAGATACCAGCAAGAAACAGCAATTTCTGTCCATCAGATAAACCTCTGTCATACAGAATTGGCTACCACGTAAACATCAGTAGCAGCAGTATCTTATAACTGTTAGTGACTGCAGTTAGACCAGTAGTAAATGCCCTGCTGTGAACATCGCTCCACTTCTCTACCACCATTTATAAATGTAAATGTCAGTAATCCATCACATGGGCGGTTACTAAATTGGTTTAGTGTAAACAACTCCAATGATTGGAGAGAGCATTGTGCAAAAATGTGATTGAAAAGGCAGCTGGGTAGCAGATCCTTGTGTTGAGAATAATTACAGGCTGCTGTGGACATACCTAGGGACAACAAACAGCAAAGGGGAAAATGACTTAAAGAGCAGAGATAATAGCATCAAGATGATGCATCATATGTTTATTCCAAATAGCTACCAATAAGCTGAACTCTGGATATTTTCTTTGGTGAGTTGCATACCCTTTTTGCAGCTATTCTGCCATTTGAAGCAATTTAGGAAGGAAAGTGAAACACGTTCCACCATCTTCTATACAAAAGAATTAGAAATTATGCAAAATCACAAATGCTGGAATACAATGGAAAGAAAAGAAAGCATTTAAATGCACAGAAGTCCAGATTTTTTTTCCTACTGTTGATGTTAAAAGAAACATTAGCAATAAAAATGAGGCTTATTGTCTTTCCTTAAATAATACCCTTTTCATCAGTTTGAAGCTTCTGGACTGTATCTATAAAGTCATTCTGGTATAAAAGAGTAGGATATTAAAATTTGTATATAAAAAGTGAAATTCTTTACAATAGTTCCATTGATTTTATTGAAAGAATACCAAATATTTTCCTAGCAACTTTCCAAAGTAATATAATGGGAGAGTTACTAATAATAGGTAACTGGAATTCAGGGAACATAAAAGGTTTTCTTAGCTTGTCTGTTTGTTTGCTTGTTTTAATTGAAATCCATTTGTATTAGAGAAAATCCTTTACACTATGAACATAACTGTGAACAAGATAAGTGTATTTTAAAATTGTGTGGGCATAAATCTGTTGTTCATTTATAGTGAACAATTAAGGGCTCAAGCCTTGATTGTGCCAAACACTCTGTCCCTGACCCAACACACCTATACACACACTTAATTTTAGGCATATGAATAATACATCATCTTAATTATATTGCTGAATCTGGCACAGACTGCGCCGCACATTGCAGGACTGAACCGTAGAAAAAATTGCAAGATCAACATCCATACAAATTTCTTCACATGTTTGCAAATATACCTTAACCTTAGAGAAGGCTTAAGGATCTCTGCTACTCCCCATTTCAAGGGAGATCTGCTCCCATCAATGCCTTCACATGAAAGAGGGGAGATTTACTATCCCACCTCAGCTGGAACCGGTGGTCTGCAATTGGAGGAGACCTGCCCACCTTAAGATTGATGCAGAAAATTTTTGAGGGAGCTCCTTGTCATAAATGTGAGAGCATTTTCCTGGGCCAGGTCCTGCCTGCTTTACAATTCCCAGGATGCGCAAACACCTTGATGCCCATTGTTCATTGCAAAACCCAGCTGAAAGCTGAATAATTTTCTTTGAGGCTGGTAGATTCCCTTTTCTGAGGGTGAGATTCTGTATGGTCTCTTAGAGGTGGAGGACAGAACTCACAACAAGAAGGAACAGGGGTTAGGATGACTTTAAGATTGCTTCTTGATCTCCCAATCCTGAGTTGCTGTCTTGGAGTGTCATAGTTGGCATAGTTGAGACAACTCTTGGGGCCTATCTAATTTATGGCCATCTCCCTTGGCTCCCCAGTGGACTGCAGCACTCCCCTTGCTGTCCAGAATCATCTCAGACCCACCCCAAACTCTTCTCCTGCCCCTAACTTAATTCCTGATATGCACCTTACATCTGGGATTGTGACAGGGTCCTCAAAAGGCTGATTTATGGTTGTCTTCAACAGTGCTTGGGCTGAGGGAATCCTCCACTGATCAGAAATAGGGGGTTTCCACTGGTCAGTTATAGGGGTTTAGAGCCCCTTTACTTTACTCCATCCCTTTTACATGGCATAGAGGGATCTGGGCAGTACTGGGGAAGATTTGGTGGGTATGCTTCATGGCAGTAAGTATTTTCACCAGCTTTCCCTCGCATTGTTATACCTTTTGGGGGAGAGAAAATTTAACCCATGACAACACAGATTAAATGTCCATAAATCCCCTTAAACATCAGTCGTGTAAATTGCAGACGGGTAGCTGTGTTAGTCTATTCTAGCAAAACCAAAAGCTCTGGCTTTTCCTCTTACACACTGTTTGACTCAAACAAGCTTCGTTTACTCCGCAGAGATAGGCTAGCAGCAGTCTATCCCACTGGGTTTGTTTGACTTTACCTTGTGACCTATCTTGCTCTGTATGTATATATGTGCAGCTAACATGCCACATTTTCCATGTCATGTATCTGACGAAGTGGGATTACATCCACAAAAGTTTATGTGATAAATAAATTTGTTAGTCTTTAACAGGGCCACAGAACTACTTTGTTTTGGTTTTAATCATGTAAGGGTCTCAGTTCAGCTAATGGAATCACCTATTATTTTTATAAAATTCTACCTGGCTTCTAGCCATCAGCCATTACATTTCAAAAACAGTTGCAGGTGCAGCTTCTTATTAAATGCCACTGCTACTTAAAGGTAAATGCTGCAGCAAGCCTTCTTTCCTAGTGAGAAAATCTGTGAGAGAATTGAACGTATTCAGTATTTTTCTTACTGATGTCTTTCAAGGAATTATATCTTTCTCTAGTCCCAGAGGAGGCATGGCAGGAGAATCCTTGGTAAGAGCTAACTAAATGCAAGCCTGATTTCAGAGTTGCCAGCTAAAGCCGCACCATTTAGAGGGCTAGGCTCCACAGATGCTTGCTAGGCTGGAAAATTATTTTTCCCCACAAAAAGTTTTGATGACAATCATTTCTTTTTCAATGTCAACAAAATTTTTCTTCAAAAAATTTCTGGCTTTTGTTGAAAAACAGAAATTGTTCAGTTTAAAACAGAAAAAAAATCAGCTTTCAATGGTTGAAAAGTGAAGTTTTTATTAAAAAAATATTTTGAGGAAAATGGAAAATACTTGGAAAATGGAAATACTGTAAAATATTTCTGTTTAGTCAAGAAAGTGTTTTCTGTTGAAATATTTAAACTGGAAATTTTCAACAAGCTTTACCACTTCAGAAGCAATTCCCAAGGAAAAGTAGTTTCAGTCATAACCAGATATATAGCACTTACTTATAGGAATAGAAATTGCACACACACCCTGAAAAGATGCAGAAAATCAGTGGGATTTGTGCACCTAAATCCATTTGGAGCTTTTGAAATTACCAGCCATGATGATTAAGGCCATTCCAAATCGGTCAAGAAACTAACCACACTGTTTGAATTGACCTCGTTAGCACTGGTCCTCCACCTAATAATGGCTATGTCTACACTTGTGAATTTAAGTCGACTTTAACTAAGTTGACTTAGTGTGTCCACACTTAAAGTTAAAGTCAATTTTGGGGGGGGGGGGACTTACAAAGTCGACCTAGAGATCCACACTGGATGCTCTAGGTTGACTTTGTAGGGTTAGGGGGATCTAGGGCAGGTCCACAGGGGCCGTGGGGGCACCCCTTGCCCAATGCCAGGGGGCTCAGCCTTTGCCCCATTGTATCTAAGTACAATGGGGCAAAGAGGGACAGGGACCCTGGCAGGGCATAGGGGCAGGATGGGAAGGGCTCTGCCCTGCCCTGTGGGGGGCATGCCAGGGTACCCCTGTGCCTCCCCCCAGCAGGGAGGGCATTGGTGTATCCCTGGGGTAGCCCTAAGTCGACTTAGAGCTACCCCATGGCTACACTGGCTTAAGTCGACTCTATGGAGTTGACTTAAGCCTTAGGTCTCCTAGAAAGCAGGTTTTATAAAGTCGACTTAAGTTTTAATTAAGTCGACTTTATTTTCTTTAAGTCAACTTAAGCAAGCTGCTTAAGTCGACTTAAGGAAACTGTATTGTAGACGCAGGGTAAATTAAGTCGATTTAAGCAAGCTTAAGTAGACTTAATTACCAGTGCAGACGCAGCCAATGTGACTCGCCTTTCTTTGCATGTATATATATATATATATCAAACTGCTATTTCTACTTGATGCATCTGAGGAAGTGGGTTCTAAACCATAAAAGCTTATGCCCAAATGTGTAAATCTTTAAAGAGCCATAAGTTTCTTTATTTGTAATGTGACATTCAAGCATGATGTGTACTGCATTTTAGGTGAAACAAAGTGTAACAGTCTGACAGCGTGGTGGTTCTTGTGCTTTTTCAGACTACTCTTTGTAAAATAAGGGCCAGAGTGTTGTTTCTGGGGAAGCTGAATCTGAATATGGGCCTAAATTGTTATATTATTGCAATGAGTAGTTTGGAAGCAAAGAAAACCTTTTCTAATGTATAAATAATCTGAACTTCTGGAAATCAAAGGACTGTGATGTCTTTGAAGTTCTCTGAGCAAGTAAATGTTCCTTAATATGCCTGTGATGCAGCCTCTAGTATGGGTATTATCCATAATAAAATTACCAAATTAGTGCAGGAACCACCTTTTGCTCTCTCCAATAAGTCTGGAACCATAATATGCTCAGGTAGTTGGAATAATTAGTTTATCCTTACAGTGTACTCATGATAATATGGTCTCATATTTCAGTTTCGTCAGTTACATTTGCTAAAAGATCGTTCTTACTGATCAACAATACAGCTGCCCACTGGAAAGCAGTAACAATGGTTCTTTGCGATGTGTGTCCCTATAAATACTCCACTGTGGTTGTATTTGCATCCCTATGCTGCTGTTCTGAAGTTTTTTTTATATAAATATACTCTTTGAGAAGGAAACAGACTAGAAGATTGCTCTCGTAGGCTGTGTCTAGACTGGAAAATTAAGTCGACTTAATTTACCCTGTGTCTACACTACAGTTTCCTTAAGTCGACTTAATCAGCTTGCTTAAGTCGACTTAAAGAAAATAAAGTCGACTTAATGAAAATTAAGTCGACTTTATTAAACCTGCTTTTTATTCGACCTAAGGCTTAATTCAACTTTCTAAAGTCGAATTAAGCCAGTGTAGCCCTGGGGTAGCCCTAAGTCGACTTAGGGCTACCTCAGGACTACACCAATGCCCTCCCTGCCAGGGGGGGCACAGGGGGAGCCTCGCATGCCCCCCAAAGAGCAGGGCATGTGGGCATGGTGTGACACTGTCTGGATTTAGGGAAGCATTTATGATATTATTTTCAATGGATATCTCATAAATGCTATAATCCATAGGAACTATGTCATGTTTGGTATCAATAGAAAGGTAGTAATTTGCTGGGAATGATTATATAGTTTATGTCTAGGAATTCTATTTCGATTAGAAGTTAAGAATTTGATGTTATATCCATACTTTAACTTGTGTCATTCTGGACAAATGCCTAAGACGGGAGGGTGTGAACAACTATTGTCTCCTTAATGTTAAAGAATCTGCCAGGTGATATGGTCCCAGGGAGTAAACTGATGAGCCATTAAGGACATAAAGAATACAATCATTGTGTCTTTAATGGCTCGTCAGGATACTTCCTGGGACCATATCACCTGGCAGATTCCTTAACATTAAGGACACAGTGGACTTGCCCAAGGTCCCCCTGGTCTCACAAAGTCGACCTAGAGCATCCAGTGTGGATGCTCTAGGTCGACTTTGTAAGTTCCCCTTTAAGTCGACTTTAATTTTAAGTGTAGTCACACTAAGTCGACTGAAAAGTGCAAGTGTAGACATAGCCATAGACTTTAAGGTCAGAAGGGACCAGTACGATCATCTAGTCTGACTTCCTGCAAAATGCAGGCCTCAAGACCTCACCCACCCACTCCAGCAATAGGCCACCAACCTATTACTGAGTTATTTACCTCCTTAAATCATGATTTAAGGACTTTAAGATACAGAGAATTCACCGGTAGGTGAACCATGCCCTGTGCTACAGAGGAAGGCGAAAGCCCTCAGAGCCCAGGCCAATCAGCCCTGGGGGAAAATTCCTTCCCGACCCCAAATATGCCAATCAGTTAAACCCTGAGCACGTGGGCAAGTCTCAACAGCTAGTTATCCAAGAAACAATTCTCTGTAATAACTCAGAACCCACCCCACGTACTCTGTCCTCTTAGGCCACTTGTAAATCCACCACACGTAGCCAAATATCAGTCAATTTCCAAAATAGGCTACTCATACCATCCCCTCCATAAATTTATCAAGCTCAGATTTGAAAGCAGTTATGGTTTTTTTGCTCCCACAACTCACCTTGGAAGGTTACTGCAGAACTTTACACCTCTAATGGTTAGAAACCTGCATCTAATTTCAAGCCTAAATTTCTTGATGGACAGTTTATAACCATTTTTTCTGGTGTCCACATTGGTGCTGTACTCAAATAATTCCTCTCCCTCCCTGATGTTAATCCCTCTGATGTATTTATAGAGAGCAATCATATCCCACCTCAGCCTTCTTTTGGTTAAGCTAAACAAGCCAAGCTTCTTGAGTCTCCACTCACAAGGCAGGTTTTCCACTCCACAGACCATCCTTGTAGCCCTTCTCTGCACCTGTTCCAATTTGAATTCATCCGTCTTAAACATCAGGGACCAGAACTGCACACAATATTCCAGATGGGGGTCTCACCAGTGCCTTGTACAGCGGCATTAACACCTCCCTGTCTCTACTTGAAATACCTCTCCTGAACATCCTAGAACCGCATTAGCTTTTTTTCACAGCCACATCACATTGGCGGCTCATAGTCATTCTATGGTCAACCATTACTCCCAGATCCTTCTCCTCCTGAGTCCATTCCAACTGATGAATCCCCAACTTATAGGAAAAATGCTTGTTGTTTGTCCCTAAATGCATGACCTTTCACTTCCCATTATTAAATTTCATCCTGTTCCTGATACTCCAGTTTACAAGGTCATCCAGATCTTTCTGTATGGCATCCCGATCCTTCTCCGTATCGGCAATACCTCCCAACTTGGTGTCATCCGCAAACTTTATTAGCACATTCCTGCTTTTTGTGCCAAGGTCAGTAACAAAAAGGTTGAACAAGATCGGTCCCAAGACAGATCCCTGAGGGACTCCACTGGTAACCTCCCTCCAGCTTGACAGTTCACCCTTCAGTATGACCCGCTGTAGTCTCCCTTTTAACCAGTTCCTTATCCACCTTACTATATTCATATTAATCCCCATCTTCTGTAACTTAACTAATAACTCCCTATGTGGAACTGTATCAAATGCCTTGCTGAAATCTAAGTAAATTAGGTCCACCACATTCCCTTTATCTAAAAACTCTGTTATCCTTTCAAAAAAGGAGATCAAGTTGGTCTGGCATGATTTCCCTTTTGTAAAGCCATGTTGTATTTTATCACAGTTACCGTTATCCTCTATTGCCTTAAGTACTTTCTCCTTCAAAATTTTCTCCAAGACTTTGCATACTACCGAGATCAAACTAACAGGCCGGTAGTTACCCGGATCATTTTTATTCCCTTTCTTGAAAATAGGAACTACATTAATGATTCTCCAGTCATACGTACAACCCCCGAGTTTACAGATTCATTAGAAATCCTTATTAAAGGGTTGGCAATTTCATGAGCCAGTTCCTTTAGTATACTCGGATGGAGATTGTCTGGCCCCCCCTGATTTAGTCACACCCAGCAGCTCAAGTTTGTCTTCTACCTCAGGTATGGTAATTTCCACATTCATGATCTCATTCCCATTAGCTTCCCTATCTCTACCCCACAGCTCAACTTCACTCTCATTGAAAGCAGATACAAAGTACTTATTTAGACATTGAGCCATGCCTAGATTATCCTTGACCTCCATCCCATCCTCAGTTTTAGCGGTCCCACTTCTTCTTTCTTTGTTTTTTTCCTATTTATATGGTTAAAGAACCTTTTACTATTGGTTTTAATTCCCTTCGCAAGGTCCAGCTCAGCTTGACTTTTTGCCTTTCTCACTCTCTCTCTACATGTTCTGACCTTCAAAAGGTAGCTTTCCTTGCTGATCTCTCCCCTTTTCCACTCCTTGTACGCTTTGTGCTTCCTCCTAATCGCCTTTCTGAGATGCTTACACATCCAGCTTGGTCCACAGCTCTTGCCTATGAATTTTTTCCCCTTCCTCGGAATGTAGGCTTCAGATAGTTCTTGCAACTTTGATTTGAAGCGATTCCAAGCCTTTTCTACATTTACATTCCTGAGTTCTTCTATCCAGTCCACTTCCCCAACTAATTCCCTTAATTTTCTAAAGTTAGCCTTTTTAAAGTCAAAGATCCTGGTCTCTGATTTATTTTTGTTTATCCTTCCAATTGTATTTTTGTATGTGGGTGTAGACTTAAGCCAGTGTACAATGGGGCAAAGGCCGAGCCCCCTGGCATTGGGCAAGGGGTGCCCCCTGCCCCTGTGGACCTCCCCTAGGTCCCCCTAAGCCCCTAGAAGTCGACCTAGGCGTCCAGTGTGGACGCTCTAGGTCGACTTTTTAAGTTTCCCTTTAAGTTGACTTTATTTTTAAGTGTGGACACACTAAGTCGACTTAGTTAAAGTCGACTTAAATTACCAAGGGTAGACATAGCTGTAGTGTGTGCATACTGAAGATGGGATGTTACATTGTGAGTCCGGTAACAGAGTTTGATATAGTCTGAGATCCATTTGGAGAGTCTTCGAGCTGAAATCTCTGTGCCTTTTGACCTTTCTTCAACAGAGAGGAACCATCTCAGAGATTTTCTTAAAACTCTTTTCTTATCCAAACAGAAGGCCAAGGCTCTCCACACATCAAGTGTATGGGGGATGGTTTCCCTATTATCCTGATGAGGTTTGGGATAAAATATTGGAAGGTGAATGAGTTGGTTCATGTAAAATGAGGAAATCACCTTGGGAGTGAACTTTGGTTGCAGTTTAAGCGTGACTTCATTGGGGAAGAACACTGTAAAGGGAAGAAGCACCATCAGAGCCATTATTTCCCCCATCCTTCTTGCTGTAGTGATGGCGATCAGGAATGCTGTCTTCGTGGAGGGGTGAATTAAAGGACAAATGGCATGGGTTCAAACAGTGCTCTGGTCAGTCCTTTTAGTATTAGGATGAGCTCCCATTATAGGATAGGAAGCTTGGGCTGAGGAAAGAGGTTCACTATGCTTCATAGCTGGGTGGGAGAAAATTGTGTATCCTTTTACCTGCTGATGGAAGGTCATGATTGCTCATAAGTGGACTTTTAGGCTATGTCTACACTTGTAATTTTAAGTCAACTTAGCATGTCCACACTTAAATTTAAAGCTGACTTCGAGGAGAAATTACAAAGTCGCAAGCTGCTTAAGTCGACTTAAGGAAAGTGTAGTGTAGACACGACTTAAATTAAGTCGACTTAAGCATGCTTAAGTCAACTTAATTTCTAAGTGTAGACGCACCCTTAGTGAGCTAATAGAGCGTCCCAATCTCTTGAGATTCAATAGATGATCTAGGATTACAGGTAGAGTGGCTGAATCCAGGGTGACACCTTTGGGCTGGCACCAGATCTGAACTATAGTGCACTTTTGTAGGTAGGTACAATGGGTAGCTACTTTTCTACTGTGTAATAATACTTCCTGTATCTCCTCAGAGTAAGGTGTCTTTATGGGCTGGAACCATGAAGGAGCCATGCTTTGAGTCTCAGGTTTGAATGGAGAGTGCACCCCTCGTTCTGCGACAGAAGGTGAGGAGTGATTGGAAGAGTCATTGATGGGCATAGCACAAATTGTGTGTTGACAATTGTGAAAGCTTTGCTTATTTTTCTACAAGATTTGCTTAAACCTTTGTAAAAACAGCCACTAAGCACAGAAAATAGTTTCTTGTTTTTCAACAATTGGTAAATATACATACATATATACAAGGTGAATTTAAGCCCTTCTTGTATCCCAATGAAAAAAATGGAAATAAAACATATTTTATGATTCCAAACACCCTTCATACTTTCTATTCGTTAAGATGATAAATGTGTACAAAATAAATCCTTCTTTTTTTGCTGAGACTTCTTCCATCTTGAACAAAGATCAATAAGCTCTGGGCTTTGGACTTAATGTGGAAGACCTTCCTGAAACATAGTGTTTATAGCTGTGGGTGAGGAAAAAACTAGTTCCTTTTATCAACCTGACTGCATTTTTCTGATTGTATTAGTCTAAATTAGGCCTAATCCAATATCCATGAAAGTCAATGGAAGACTTCCTATTGACTTCAATCGGCACTGGATAAGGCTAGTAATAAACAGAGGTATGAGGAAATAAAGGGTATTTATTCTGAAGTGGAAATCCTGTGAGAATCTGTTCTCATAATACCTCCAACCTGACTTACTTCAGGTAGTACAGGAAATCTTACTAGAAAAATCTGGCAAGCTTTTCCACCCAGATTTCTCAACTAAAGAAGTTTAGAAAAGCACCTGAACTCTGGAATTTCAGAAACCTGAGAAGCACATTTTTTTAAGAAATGAGTTCTCTGCCAATAAAAGATACAATAATAAATAGGAGTAAGAAATTTTGACAGGTTCTTACTTCAATGAAAATTGTTAAATGTTCATTTAACAAGAATATGAAACACTGGAAATATCTGTTATAGCTAACATGACAGTTCAGGACATGTGTGTAATATTTGAAATAAACAAACAAAGAAAAAAAACAACCCATAGTTTCTACCCAATCAAAAGTTTCTACAACTTTTAAAAGAAGAGAGCTCTCTTCAAAACAATGCTAAATAGCAACACACGAGCAACCTAAGGAAGGAAAATCCTGAGAGAAAGCCCTGTAACCAGATTCTGGATCTGTCAGATATGCTAAGGGAAGTAATCAGGGCAAGCCAACTGTAGCCAGGAAGTAAAGGGCCAAATAGTGACACCCAAAATGGAGACATTTCTTAAAGAAAATTTTTATTTATTAGAAAGGATCAAAGTTATTCTACTACTCTGCTGCACTCCCCTAATACCAGTGCTTTTTTTCTGGTGGAACGCACCGGAACGGCGTTCCGGCACCTCCCGACAGCGTCGGCCTCCCGGCACGGGGCCAGGATCAGGCTCCGTTGCCGGGGTCTGTCTGCCCTGCCGGGGCCGCGTTCGGTCCCCGCCGGTGCTCCCTCCCAGCTGTGCAGGCTGCAGCCGGGCTGGGGAGATTTAAATCTCCCGCCCTGAGCATGCGCAGATACAGCGTGCTCAGGGCGGGAGCGGCGTGGCCGGCAAGCAGCTCTGCCGGCCGTCCCTGTAGTTCCCAGCCTCCGGCCAGGTAAGGGGGTGCTGGAGGGAGGCCTGGAGAGGGGTGGGGGTGGGGACAAGGAGACGGCCCGGGTTAGAGGGGTGGGGGTGGGGACAAGGAGGGACCCCCGCGCAGGCCGGCAGCCCCCACCGCCCCCTCCAGACCCCCGGGGCTGCTTCCTTTCTCTTTTTTCTCTTCCTCTTCCTTTCCTTCCTTTCCTTTTTTTCCCCTCTTCTTTGTCTTCCTCTCCCCTGCCTTCCTTCCTCTTCCCTGCCTTCCTTTCTCTTCTTTTCTTCCTCTCCCCTGCCTTCCTTCCTCTTCCCTGCCTTCCTTTCTCTTCTTTTCTTCCTCTCCCCTGCCTTCCTTTCTCTTCCCTGCCTTCCTTTCTCTTCTTTCTTCCTTTCCTTCCTTTCCTTTTTTCTTTTTCTCTTCTTTGTCTTCCTTCCTTCCTGCTCTTTCTGTCTTTGCTTCCTTCCTTTCTTTCTTTTTTTCTTTTTCTCCTCCTTCCTTCTCTTTTTTCTTTCTCTCCCTTCTTTTTTAAAACTTTTTAAAAATTAATTTTAAATAAAAACCTTTCTTAAAATTAGATTTCAATTCCAAATTCATTCCAATTAAATTAATTAAACACAATTAATTAATTAATTCTATTTACAATCACTTTATCTTCAATTAATGCCTATAATTTCCTTCTTGTGAGTTTTCCCCAAAAATTTATTCTGAAAAAGTTTTTCACACGGCTTGAAAATTTTGCACACAAGCCACCAAACCTAGAGGGAACATTGGCTACTAGTTGCGTACACAACAGCAGGCCAGCAGGCTAACATCGGTCAGTCCCACACTCTGGGCCTGGCCGGAGCCCACAGCACCAACAAAAAGTGTGTGGATGCATTACTGCCTGCCACCCAGTACCCAGAAACACAGGCCAGCAGCAGACGTGATAGCTACGCATTCACGTTTTTTTCTAATTATAATACGGCCCCCCAACAGTCTGACGGACCGTGAACTGGCCCCCTATTTAAAAAGTGTGAG
The DNA here is from genome assembly GCA_007922175.1 of Pelusios castaneus. NCBI lineage: Eukaryota > Metazoa > Chordata > Testudines > Pelomedusidae > Pelusios > Pelusios castaneus. Next base: position 12,956,115 of record ML685818.1, on the reverse strand, counting down.
GACCCCTGCTGTAAGACCTCACAGGTTGTCTTTCAGTATATTAGCGGCCTGCATAGTTAATAAAACTTAACAGTTTTTACCTTGTATTTTTATTTCTTTGATATATTCAAAAATTTACTGTTTACTGCACTATTTTCAGTGTTATTTCTTTATGACACGACGGACATCAATAGGAGTTCCGGTACCTTTTTTTTTAGAAAAAAAGCACTGCCTAATACCAAACATAGCCAGTGAAATAAAAACAGTTCGCCCATGTTCTGATGGCTTTCTGAAATGTTTATTACTCCATTTCAGGTAGCTGTACTTCTAAAGAAGTGTATATTAGTTTGGCCCTGGTTTATAAACAGCTGCAGCATGAGTCAAAGTTTATCACAGGTGATCTCAGAATACTCATCCACAACTTACTCTGCTATTTTATAATGGGGTGTGCAAGTCCTTTAGCGTCCCCAGAGGAGATTATTATTGTTGTAACATTTACCACAAAGCAGAAACATTGCCAAACTGGCCAGAAGTGCAGGTGGGATTGAGGAAACTAGTTGTTTAAATCTAGTGTTTGTTAGCTTGGACATCGAGAGTGCCAGCTGCTTCAGGGGAAGTTGTGGCTTAAGGAGTCTGGGGTTAAATCTCAGTGGTAGATTCTAATCTGAGCTCACTGAAGCTGAAGGAAAATCGCTGGATTTCCAGCTAAACCTCATAGTAGCCAGGACATCTGAGCTTTGTTCCACATTTAAAGGTTTACAAAAGATCAGGTTTCTTCTCAGGGAGAAAGAAATCGAGTGAGACTTTCTGCTGTCTAACCAGAATTCAGCATGTACTTGGGTTGCTATGCATTGTAGATCATAAACTCCACATCTTCTTTATCTTGTAGAAGCAAGATTATGAAGAAAGTCCCTAGCAGAAGAGGAAGGCATCTTGCTGTCCCCTGACTAGAGACCATGTGATTTGTAAAGGTGGAGCACAGCATAGCAATACACTTCTTTGGCATGGCCAGTTCATTAATCCAGTGAGAGCTGCATTTTGTGCCCTTGGTCCTATTCCTGGCCAGCACGAAGAAGCATATAAGCAGATGGGAAAAGGGTCAACAAAAGTCTAGTTTGATTTCTGAGACAAGGTTTATGCAAGCCTCAGAGCTAGAAGATATAGAGAGATAGAACTCACTTCACGCTCTATAGAAAGGAAAGCTAGCTCTGACCATCCTCATTTACACAAATTATAAGGTTACTTACCCATATTTCCATGCTGTGTTTTTTGTTTTACTTGGAATATGTCTCTGTTCTGGTTGCATAAATAGATTGTTACTGTGACTGATCTCAGAAAAAGGTATGAGTTGTGCAAAATATGCCCTAGAGTATGTGGATCACCCTGACCTTGTAGATAGTGAACTCTGGTTTGGGGATAGGATTCAATGTTCAATAAGGCTATGTCTACACTTGCAAGTTAGTTTGAATTAAGGAAGCTTAATTCGAACTAACTTAAGCCTTGGCCACACTAGGATTTCATTAGTTCGAATTAAGGACTTCCTTAATTCGAAATAATAAATTCGATTGCTTAGTTCGAACTAATCCTTAATTCGAAACCGTTAGTTCGAATTAAGTCAATGTGGCCATATTAGTTCGAACTAACTGCTTAGTTTGAACTAATCGGCAGATTGACCTTCATGCAACTGACTAATTCGAACTAAGCAAGTGACCTGCATGGACATGGCTAGTTCAAACTAGCATTCTAGTGGGGCCATGCTAGTTCGAATTAAGTTAATTTGAACTAACTAAAATTAGTTTGAATTAGTTAGTTCGAATTAACTAATTCAAGCTATCTTTTGTAAGTGTAGACATAGCCTAAAAGATTAGTGAGTTCTGTCAGAGATACCTGGCTGTAAAGCTGGGTTGGGAGTAGCTAGGCAGAGATGAGGAGCAGATGGAGCTACAATGTCCCAGACAGCCCAGCTGAGATAGTACAGAGGGGGGAGTAAGTTGTATTAGGAAGAGACTTTCCCTATGGAATAAAAAAGCGGGGACTGAATTGTGAGTCTGACTCACAATCCACTCCCTTCTTGCTTTTGGAACAGTGCATCTACATAAGGGCCCTTATTCAGGATGGATTGTAAGGCATCCATCCAGCCTGAAATTGAGTACAAAAAATGCTGCCCGTATTGCATGGTCAGAATGAACCCAGTGAGGCAGCTGACTTTAATCAAAAGAGTCTGGATGTTCGGCATCCCTAGGTGCCTGGCTTTCTTGTTTGGTTTTGGTTTCTTTGAACTAAAAAGGATGGTAATTTCAAGCTCTATTTGATTTTGGCTCTTGGTTTATATCTGTTACTTTAAAGTTTAATGAAACCACAGTACAGGCCTCCACTCTTCTTTCTTCTCAGGGTATTAAAGAGGAAAAATCCTTCCAGTCATACTCAGGCAAAACTCCATTCTTTTTAGTAGGGAAAAAAAAAGCCAGCAGGATTGGCCCCAGGCTGCAGGTGAAAGATGGAGTTAGATCTTTCACACTTTCAAATGTGGGTTTTCTCTAGTACAAAGTGGATATAACATGGACCAATAGCTAGGGTACTTTCTGAACTTCTCTGGACCTGAATTAGTCCTTATGTTAAGTAACGTACTGTAAACAAAAGGGTTAGCACAATTCTCCTAGCAAGTGTGGTGGGTTTGTTTGTTTACATGATCAAATATAAAGGTAGCAATGCTCTAATGTTATTGCTCCTTTCTCATGATCAAAAACACTTTTGGGGTGAAACTGCAAAAAAACTGATCTTATGTATAAAGTAACAATCTAGATATTTTCACTACGAATGCTGCATTAAACCTGAGCTTCTGTGGATCAATGGCAAAAAAAGAGGGTATTTCAAAAGCGATACAGAGAGCTTTGTCCTTGATCCAAGCGAGAGTATTTATTGTTAGAAGAAGCATATCCTTAGAAGAAACTGCAAATACTTGGTGAGTATCAGTCTCCCCTTGATCTCTCCATAGAAATCCCTCTGATATGGCTGGGAGTTCTGTGTGCAGAACAAAGAAGTGAAGGAAGGGGAGGGGTGTTTCTGAGAACTTATTCTGCATTTGTTGTGCATCTTTTCAATTGCTTCAGTGGGACTTTTGTGTTCAAAAGGAAGAGATGACTGGACCCTTCATATTTTGAAAGCCAAGGTATTACATTGGGAGCACTTTGCAGCATAGTTTAATGTGATTGTGTGGACAAAGTTCCAGAAAGAAAGAAAGTACAAAACTATAGACGGGACGTGTTTATACATGCTGATTGCCAGGATTGTGAATTTTCATAATGCATCTCAGGTAAAGGCAGAAACGTCTGTGCTGATTCATTGTTAAAAAACTAATAAAGCACAAGATTTATGACCCCCTAACTACATAACATTGTTCAGATGCAGTCTCCCATGGTGAAATCGGCCGGTATTAATAATGAATATTACTCTCTATTGCCACCTTGTGTTTCAGCTAAATGGACGTGGCTACTGTTATGTAAACATTCAGACTCTGAAGTGTGGTCATTCTGGGCCCAATGCCACAACCTTAACTCACATAGGGTACGTCTACACTGGAGCATTAGGTCGACTTAAGGATGGTTAAGTCGACCCACAGACCTCCGCATCCACATTGGGCACTTATTAATTCAACTTAAATGCTTCCTTAAGTCGACTAATTAACACCACCTCTTATGGTCGACTTAACTCTTAAGTCAACCTTATTAAGTCACCTTAAGCCAGTGTAGACGAGGAAAGCCCTTAAGTTGACCTATTGGCCTCCAGGCCCAGTGCAACGTGGGACAGCTACCCACAATGCACCACTCCTCCGTCAACTTAGCATCTGCCATTGTGGATGCTGGCAGTCGACTGGAGTTTTCAGTGTGGACTCTTTAAGTTGACTTAACAAGGTCAACTTTAAGTCAATTTAACAGAGGTTCCAGTGTAGACGTACCCATAGAGCAGTTGTTACTCATACGACATGTCCCTCTATGTTCCAGAGTGCTTCTTTTTCGAATAAGTGTTGCTCAACATGAGTAAGAGTGACAGAATTGGGCCCATAAATAAAAAGTTTATGTCCATTCCCCTGTATGCTGCTACACTGTTTAATGTTTTCCCCTCGGGGTGTTATTTATTGAGGGTTGCGGACGGACAATGTGTTTTTTGTCCACCAAGATAATAGCCCGGCCTTGGTCTGATGGAAGGGAGGAGGCACTGACAGGTACATCAGTAGTCAGGGGAACCAGAACCAGATAATAGAGGGTTGAACCGATCCAGCCGATAACCCAGGTGATCACCAAGGGAACCAAATACTGCTCCCACAGAGGAAGTAGCAAGGGGGGTAGAGGGGAACTAGGGATTATCAGTACCAGGGAAAATAACAATGGAATCAGGAAAGTTATAAGCGTAAGATGTTTATTGCAGATCATCATGAGTACAAGAATACTTATTCACTTCTTTTTTTTTTATTAGTGCACTCTTTTTAACTGTTATATACTTGCAAGGTTTAATGCTTTTACTGTTAGACTATAATGTTATTGTGCTGCAGCAGGGCTTAAAGATCAAAGTAAATGCGCATTATTAACTATTTAATTGCTAAAGCTATTTTTATTACTCTGCACTTGCCCCCTAGCTTCAAAGGGGTGCCCCTAACTTCAAAGGGGATGGCAGGCTATCTACCTGTACTCCCAGGCTGAGGTGCTAAACTGCTTGTTCCCTAACCTTATACCTAACCCCCCGTACCCTCGGGGACCAGGGTGCTAAACTACTTCTGTCCTTACACCAGGACTCGGGATGCTAAACTTCCATTTCTGTTTCAGTTACTCATGTCTAAAAACTTCAGTTACTATTTCAGTTACTCATATATGTTACTCATATACCTGTTACTTATATACCTGTAGCTACTTTTGAACCAGTGTTTACCGAGGCCTATTGGTGATTTCTTAATACTCACCGAACACTGTACCAACGTATCAGTTTCGCCACCTTTGGGGATTAGGTGCTGACCTCTCTTTGATGAGCTCGGGCCAATGTGCCAGTCCAGTCAGCTTCAAGACTAGGACCTGACCTTTCTCTTGCTTCTTTGGACAGACCCCACTTGCTATCGTAGCCGAGGCCACGGGGCGTCTTGAATCTGTCCAACCCTGTCCGATATGATTATCTCTGGGGCTGATATTTATAGGGTTTTTTGCCCCCCATGCCCCTCCTGTTACAGAGGTTCTCATACATTTTTACTCTTTTGCAACATAGGCTTCGGTTCCCATACGTCTTTGGAGTCTTGGCACCTTGCTATTATTTTCCATAGGCTTTGCAACATTGCTATCAGTTTTCATAGGCTCTGCAACATTGCTATCAGTTTCCATATGCTCATGTACCCTTTGCAACATTACCATTAGTTCCCATGCGCCTATACTGGGAGCTCCTTGCAACATTGTTGAATGTTCAAAGTTGCAGGTGCACGCTATGTGACGTCTGAGTTCTTGGCATAGGTTCATGTGAGCTATTATGCTAAGGCCTTTGAAAACTGGTTCAGGCTTGGGCCTATACTAACAAACTACGACTCCTATAACTATATAAATTCAGTAATATAAAGTCCCATTCCTAAACCCACTTTCTACATCCCCCTCATTTAAAGTAATAAAACAATAATTGCAGTGGAACTTGCTTATGTTGAGCTTAGGTACTATTATCAGACCTATCTATTATATAGCACTTTTCATCAGTAACTTTCACAGCCAAGGACTTTTCTCTCCATTTTACAGACAGGAAACTGAGGCACACAGATGTGACATTACTTGCCAGTGGTAGAACCAGGAATAGTACTCTTGTCTCTTGAGTCACAGGTTAGTGTTCTAGCCATTAGGCAACACTGATATATATCTCTTATATTATGAAACTCCATTTAGTGGTAGCTCACAAAGGCTATGTCTACACTAGAAAAGTTAAGTTGACTTTGTTAAGTTGACTTTAATAAGGTCGCCTTTAGGTCAACTTAAAGTCAACGGCTGCATCTACACTTGTAAATTAAGTCGACTTAAGCTTGCTTAAGTCGACTTAATTTACCCTGCGTCTACACTACAGTTTCCTTAAGTCAACTTAAGCAGCTTGCTTAAGTTAACTTAAGGAAAATAAAGTCGACTTAATTAAAATTAAGTTGACTTTATAAAACTTACTTTTAATTTGACTTAATGGTTAAATCGACTCCCTAGAATCGACTTAAGCCAATGTAGACATGGGGTAGCCCTAAGTCGACTTAGGGCTACCCCAGGACTACACCAATGCCCTCCCTGCCGGGGGGGGGGGGGCACAAGGCAAGCCTGGCCACACTGCCCCTATGTCCTGCCAGGGTCCCTGTCCCCCTTTGTCCCATTGTACCTATGTACAATGGGGCAAAGGCTGAGCCCCCTAGCATTGGGCAAGGGGTGCCCCCCCTGCCCCCGTGGACCTGCCCAAGGTCCCCCTAGCCCCTAGAAGTCGACCTAGGCAGCCAGTGTGGACGCTCTAGGTCGACTTTGTAAGTTCCTTTTTAAGTCGACTTTAATTTTAAGTGTAGACTTAAAATTACAAGTATAGACATAGCCAACCTTATTAAAGTCGACTTAACAAAGTGGACTAAGTTGACTTAGCTTTAAGTCAACTTAGTCCACTTTGTTACGTCGACCTAACCACCCTTTAGTCGACTTAGTAAAGTTGAATTAAGGGTTACTCCATGTCCACACTGTCTTTAAGTCAACTTAAGGAGTCGACTTAAGGGTTAAGTGGTAGTAACAAAGTCGACTTAAACTTTCATTAAGTTGGCTTAAGGAATTTCTTAAGTTGACTTAATGAAAGCCTAGTGCAGACATGGCTTAATTTAAGTCGACTTAAGCCTCCTTAAGTCGACTTAAATTGCCAGTCAAATTCCAAAGGGGTAGCCGTGTTAGTCTATTGTAGAAAGACAACAGAGTCTTGTGGCACTTTTAAAGACTAACAGATTTATTAATAAATTTATTAATAAATCTGTTAGTCTTTAAAAGTGCCACAAGACTCTGTTGTCTTAAATTGCCAGTGTAGACATAGCCAAGGGCAGTGCACAGGAGCTCTGCCCCAGAGAGAGCATCAAGGGGCTTTATGCTTCATTATTACTGCTTAGAGGCAATGGCCCAGATCCTCAGTGTTTAGGCAATTATCATTGAAATCAAAGACACATAGGCACCTAACCACATTGAGGAGCTGGCTACGTTTCCTCTGGGATTTTCCTATTATTCGCACACATTATTTTATAACACCCTGTTTAAAACCACCATGTACGCCCCCTGCATAGCCAGCCAGCTCTGATGAAAGAAATTTGACCAGGAGGGTGTATTCATGACTCCACTTGCTTTGGGAGGGGAGAGATGACTATCCGCTGCTGTACTTCCACCCTATAGCAGGACCTAAATATAAGATCCCCATTTTCAAAGTGTCTGACAAAGTGGATTTTTCTCCCACGAAAGCGCATGCCATAAATAAATCTGTTAGTCTTTAAAAGTGCCACAGGACTCTGTTTATTAGCAAGGGGAGGAACCCTTACTCCCCTGCTTCCACAGTGAGGGTTAGTCACAAACTACTCTCAGTGTAGCCTAGGGGTCAGCAACCCAAAACATAAGAGCCATTTAAAAAAACTCCTTCAATAACCAAGTGTTTTGAGAACTACAATGGGTGTAGCCTCCTGGTGAGGGGGGGGGGGGGGGGCGGTAGCCAGGCCAGGGCACCTGCCATAGGGTCCCCCGGTGGTGGGGGCTGGAGCCACAAGGAGGTGGCCAAAGGCTGCAGACTCCTGGTGTAGCCTATCCGTTTACAGGGTGCATTTTCATTTCTAGTGGAATGGGGGAAAGAAATTCACTAAGAAGTTTCCACTGTGTACGTTTATGCGATACCTCATGCCTAAAAGCTTCTAGGTGCCTAACAGAATCTAATAATAAGAGCAGTGGAATCAAATTTACTAATGAAAAAGCATCATATTTCTTATACCTGTCAGTAAATATCTTTATAATTTTCTTCACCTGAAATAATCCATAGCTGTTGATTACTTCAACCAATGAATAATAGGAAACCTACATGAAGTATCACAAGTATGAAAATTTCATCAACTGCTGACAAAAGGGAGTAATATAACCAATTTATAAAACACCAGAGATGCATTCAAGTCAGACCCCATCAATATCCAACGAGTTATTTTAATTCTTGAACTCTCCTGTTATTTGTATTGTGCTCCTTATAAAGAAAGAGGAATATATAGAATTTTCTTGTTGTTATTATTTTGTCAGATCTAAAAATACTCACTGGTTTGAGCCAACTATAATGGGCCTCAGTTTGCAAACGAACAATCAAAGTAAGAACTTTTAAGTGGAAAAAAGTTTAGTCTATTCACAAAACTTTACTGGGCCTTTGGGTCTCAGAAATAGGAATTTATATTTTCTGAGTGTTCTAGTTCTTCTTCTGCAACTTTCACAGAAACCCTTGAGAATGGTAAATTCACTTCAGTTTTCTCTGCTACTTTCCTTTAATCTCTGATAGTGTCAAAGGAAATTTATCACTTTTTTTCTGTACACTGGAATGCAATATTGCCCAGGTTTATAAGAGAATTTATAGTCTGCCGTCTTCCCAGAAAAAAAGACAGATCTGACACTTTGGAAGCATAGCTGGTTGAAGAATAAAACTTGCTTTGTGAATTAAAGCACTACATTTGATCTGATTGGTGAGTTCATGTTATTTGAAAGTATTCAGACACAGGAGAAATATTTGTGAAAATGTTCTAAAATGCCAAGTTTTAGTAAGAATATTCAGCCAGGAATTATTTGCCATTCATAATCTGCAATAAATAGTTCAGCCAAAAATAATTAAGGGCAAATTCCTCTCCAAATCTTAAAAGATTGGAGAGGATGTGATCAGCATTCCCTTACAAACCCATCCTTCCAGCTCAGCACCAAGGAGGGCTCAGTACTGGAATAATATATGGGTTCAATCCAGAGGCAAGTGGCCTGTAGCTTGAGTTACACAGGACGTCAGAAGTGATGCTCTAATGGTCCTTTCTGGTTGCAACATACATGACTCTATATGATGGAGTGCGCATTCCTGCTATTCCAAAAAGTGGTAGTATGCAGTCTCTGCTAGCACATGCAGCCCATTAAAGTTTTCCTTCCCTGCCCCCTTTTTTCCTTTCCTTTCTGAGTCTCCTCCTCCCCACTCCTTCCAAAAAATTTGTTTGAAAAATTTCCACCAGAGAGATCTAAAGCCTTCAGACAAAGAGATCCAAAAAACCCCTAGTAATGTGTGGCACATTTAGATCGTTAAATGAGCTGGGCAGTCTCTCATAACCATGTGTTGTAGGTCATTAAGATCTGGAATAACAGAGTTGTAATAATAATAAAATAACTAGAATTTACCAAGAACAGACTAAGGAAGGCAATGTGGCTTAGTGGCTACAACACTAACCTCGGTTTATTACTGGCTCTGCCACAGGCCTGCTGGGTGACACTAGGTAAACCAATTCCCCTCTCCGCACCTCAGTTTTCCTATCTGTAGAATGGGGATGATACTGACCTTTTTTGCAACACACTTTGAAATCTATTGATTAACAGTGCCACGTAAGTGAGAGGTACTATTTACAAAGGAGGTGAGCTCATTAGCCTGATTTTTACAGGTGGGGAAATGGCTTGTCCAAGGTCACCCAGCAGTAAAGAGGGGATAAGAACATGGATCTCCAGAGTCCTCATTTGATGTGCACTCTACTAACCCTAAATCAAACTGCTTCCATCTGGCTCTGAATTTCATGATGATATTGTCTATGGCTTGACCTGAGGGCAAGACTCATTTGGTCCACACTTAATGTGTTACCTGACCAATTAATAATAGTAATAAACTAATTTGTTCAAATAAATAGTTTTAGATCTGTACTGAATCTCAAGCATACCATTGTGCATATAACCATTAAAACACCATAAGTAAAATATGAAAAATGCTGAGGACTACTAGACTCTCTAGAATGGAACTTGATACAGTGGGACATGGTTCCTTATTGCAGCTACATCTGTTATTTCAACACACTGAGAAATGTCCTTGTACAAAGGTCCTCTCCAGTTCTTTCCTTTCCTCTGTGCTCAAAACTTCACTTTACCTGGGCAGAGCAGAAACTCTGTAATTGAAATGTATATATCTCAATCTACACACAAAAGGTAATGAATCAAGCCCTGCTCCCATTGAAGTCAATGGCAAGTTTGCAAATCTCGCCTGGTTTCAACACAAGGTGCTGAAGTCAGCAAGCCTCTCAACATAGGTTGGCAGACCCGAGCTAGTGGGACTCAAACTAGCATGCTAAAAATAGCTGCATAGACAGTGCTTTGAAGTGGGGGTTCAGGCTGGAGCTCAGATTTTGAAGCCCACAACCATCCCTTGGCTTTAGAGACCAAGAAGCAACACCTGGTCAGATATTTTTAGCACAGTAGCCTGAACCTGGTGAGCCCAAGCCTGTTAATTTGACCTAGGAAGCTCACTGCTGCAGGCTCTGGACTTCATTATTTTCATATACTATACTGCAGAATATTAAGTATACTCAAGTATTGTAATAAATAATTAACACCAAACCACTTATTCAAATACATGACAACAATACACATGGTGCATTATCCATGTTTTCCTATTGTGTTAGTTTGCTTACTTGCTAATTCATGCAGCTAACTAATGCATTAAGAATAATTTGGGCCAAAACAGAAAATATTACATGTTTATGTTGTGATCTCCTTCCAGGGAAATGAAGAAAAAAGGGGCCTTTTCCTTGCCCTTAGTAAGTTTTTTTTCTCTTAAAATCACAAAAATATCCCCTCCACACGCCAGCATCCCTGGACTATAAAGGAACTTGCATGTGCCATGAGAGAGGGTAACAGAAACAAACACAGAATATCACATATCTAAACTAAAGTCTTGTATTGCTCTGACTTATGTAGGATTCCTATTATTCATTGGTTGAAGTAATCAATAGCTATGGATTCTTTCAGGTGACGAAAATAAGGAGATATTTATTGCCTTTGATATATGTAGGAATAGAAGCCTCCCTGCTTCTCTCCCAGTCTTACCCAGGTTTCCCAGGCTACGTCCTGCTAACCCACAAATGACTTATTCACATATTTCATCAAGTATTTGCTTGCACTAACTATAAACATAATTAAGTTCCAGTGTTACTTCAGAGACTTTTATTAAGGGTTTCTCACATCTTCCTGTTCTTTTCCACTCATTTTCTCCTGGACCACTGCTTCTCATCTAGATGAGAACAGATGGGGTATGTCTACACTTGCAAGTTATGTCAACATAAGGACGCTTAAGTTGACCTAAAGAACTCCGCATCCACACCGGGATGTCATTAAGTCGACTTAGGGGCTTCCTTAAGTCAATTTAATAACTACCGCTCTTTAGGTTGACTTAATGGCTAAGTCGATTTGTTAAGTAGACTGGATTTGTGTCCGTTTATCCTTTTGTGTAAGGACAGTCCAGTTTGGCCGATGTACATGGCAGAGGGACATTTCTGGCACATGATAGCATAAACCACATTAGTGGATGTGCAGGTGAATGAGTCCCTGATGTGGACATCAAAAATGGCAACATCCATAAACCTGTAGAAGAACATTTCAACCTCCATGAACACTCAGTAGCTGACCTGAAAGTTGCCTTACTTCAACAAAGAAACTACAAAAACAGACTTCAGCGTGAAACTGCAGAGCTGGAGCTGATTTGCAAGCTTGACACAATCAGAATGGGCCTGAATAGGGACTTGGAATGGTTATCACACTGCAAAAAGTGTCCACAAAAGCTTATGCCGAAGAAAATCTATTAGTCTATAAGGTGCCACAGGACTCTTGTTGTTCCTTGCAAGCATGCATCTTTTATCAAAAAGTCTCCCTGTTTTTAATGTTAGAAATTAGGCACTTCCAAATGCACTGAACTGTCGTAAGCATGTTGCCAACTTGTTTATCTCACTGATCCCACTTTTCAGGGATGCAAAATTCATTACTGTTTAGGGGGAGCAGTAAAGAACTAGAAAAGTATGAAAGAACATTCAAGAGCAATAAAAGAAGTAGAAAAATAGTATTGAAACAAAAGCCTGCCATTCTTACCAGCTCTGTGAAATAACTGTTGGGGCGAGGGGGCACAGGGTCATAATCTTCTGTTTATCTAATGTTTAGGTTGTATAGTTAAAAACTCAAAGTCAGGAAATGTCATCGCTAATCTTGTATATGAAACTTTGGGCCATATCCTCAGCTCTTCCCCCAATCAAAACAACATTTAATTTCATGATTACACATTGTCTTTGAAACAACAGTGTCATGCTGGGACATTGGCTCAGCAGTGAATCAAAGAGAAGAGTGATACCTACTCAGTCATCTGTGGTGGGTTTTGTACCATCCTGCATTTTCCTTGGATGTCTCCCATAGAAGCACTGATCAAGCCTAACCCTGATTATTGAATGCTGACAGAATCAGAGGAAATCAAAGACCTTAAACTACAGTTTAAAGTTTCTTCTAAACTCACAAATGCAGAAGTTAGAGTTTTCACTAGCACCCCATCCTTAAAACATACCGTCATGGTATTTTGAGACTGCCTACTGTTCCATGACCATTTTCAATAAGGGATTAATTGGCCTTTGGGTTAGTTTTAGGCAGTCTTGACAGCAGCTCTAACATATCGCAGCCTCCCGCTGCCACGTGTATTTTGGGGCCATAATTGTATGATCTATGGCTCACTCACTTCTGGAGCTGGCCCTTGCAGGGTCCAGTTTAGGCCAACTTACTGTAGTTCAACTGCCTTCTTCAAGGGAATTCTCCCTGGATCCACTGAAGACTATTTACATCTCCTAAACTCTGCGGGTGTGTCTACACTTGTAAATTAAGTCAATTTAAGCTTGCTTAAATCGACTTAATTTACTCTGCGTCTACACTACATTTTCTTTAAGTTGACTTAAGCAAGCTGCTTAAGTCGACTTAAGCAAAATTAAGTCAACTTTACTAAGCCTGGTTTAAAGTCGACTTTCTAAAGTCGACTTAAGCCAGTGTAGACCTGGAGTAGCCCTAAGTCGACTCTAAGTCGACTTAGAGCTCTCCAGGACTCCCCCACTGCCCTACCTGCCAGGGGGGAGACACAGAGGGAGCCTGGCATGCCTCCCAACAGGGCAGGACATAGCCCTGCCCACCCTGCCTCTATGCCCTGCAAGGGTCCCTGTCCCCCTTTGCCCCATTGTACCCAGGTACAATGGGGCAAAGGCTGAGCCCCCTGGCAATTGGCAAGGAGTGCCCCCCCATCACCATGGACTTCTCCCAGGTCCCCCTAGCCACTAGAAGTCAACTTAGACATCCAGTGTGGACGCTCTAGGTCGACTTAATTTTATAGTGTGGACATGCTAAATCGACCTAAATTAACAAGTGTAGACATAGCCTGCCAGAGCAGTGCTTGAGAGCAGAATGCTTTCCAATATATAAAATGTGTGTCCAATGCAACCACTTGATTTAAATGGAATTACATGTAGGATGAAATTGGACCAGATGGGTAAATTAAGGAGATATTGTCTCCTTGACTCAGAATGTATTTGCTTTCCTTGCTTTGAATCAGATTCTTAACATCATTTTATTGCATTGACTAGAATACTATTTCATTCTGAATGACAGAAACAGTAATGGGAATAATGGCATTTTCATCCGCAGATCTTAAATTTTTTTATGCCACAGGAAAGCATTCATGTCCCTGCCACGGAATTCCTTTAGCTTAAAAAGCACATCTTCTTTTTCCTGCATTCTTTGTCTGTGGGTAGTGGATCTGAACAAAGTTATTAATAGGTGGGTTGGGGGTTTATCTATAGACTAGGAGCCATTTTTGCAGAAGTGCTCTGCACCTAGATGTTCCTATGGAGAATAAAAGCTGTGAAGCAGTTATGAAAATGTGGCCTCTTCCTTTAGGTGCCTTCCTTCAGGTGCCAGCTGGAAGCAATTGCTCGCTGAGTGAATCGGAATATCTCATTCTATCTTTGATGTTGTTTTATATTTGTTAAATGCTAACAGAGTGCTTGGCAGTGCACAGATTGCAAAGAAAGACATGGCCGTGTACCATAAAATTCACATTCTCAGTAAATTGACTCTAGATGTGCAGCAGCACTTACTACTTAGGGGGGCTTCGCACTGTACCATTTCCTGAGCCATTTCTGCAAGGAAAGTTAGTTGCCTTTCATACTGAGGGTGTTGGAAGGAGTGCTTATTCACAAGGGGAGCATGAAAGCATATACAAAACTCTTTGCCTTAACTACAATAATGCTTGGCAAGATCTGATTTATAGAAGAGTTCCAGTGAAGTGCAAGGATTGTACTGAATCTAATACACTATATTGTGTGGCCTTTAGAGTGAGTTTTTAAAACTCTCTCTTGGATAGGTCTGCACTGCAGCTGGGGGTGTGATTTGGTATTTGTGTAGACATATCAAAGTTAATTTTAATCTAGCTAGTTCACTAAAAATATCATTGAGGACTGCTATGATGTGGGCTTCATATGGGCTACACAGTCCACTTGACCTCTCCCCAGTATGTACTCTCTTATGTAGTCCGTGCCAAACCCCTTACCATCATGTTCTTGCTGCAATATTTAGCAAGTTACATAGTTTCTCAGTGGATCAGGGTCCAGAGAAGTGTATTGTCCTGGCTGCTAATTTTATTGTACTTTATTTTAACTGTTCAATATGATGCAGGATATCAGATAGTTCTATTTTACAAAACTGCGTGAATGAATGCAATGCAGTGTGACATTTCATCTACGGTCATTTGACGTTTATAACAAAAGTTCTTTGCTTGTAAAGGGCGGGTAGATTTACTTTGTCATGACACTGAGGGGAAAAAAATCAAACACCTAGCTCGGTGTTTCCCAAAATATAGGTAGTAACCCCAAGTACTGGGGGGAGAAGATGTAATGAGATGTTAAAAAAGAAAGGGAGGAATTAAAATGTAAGAAAGCATTTGAAAAAAGAGGAGGCTAGAAATAAAAACTCACTCGGGCATGTTGCAAACTAACATGAGCTTGCACACATTCATGGAGGCGCTGGCTACTTCATAAGAAATGTCATTCAAGTCACATGGGCACAGAGAATGCTGACAGTACAGCACCAGGGGCTCCCACGATAAGCCGAGGTGCCCAGAAAGGGTTGTTATCGGTGTAGGGGCTCACAGTGCAGGGGAGGAATCAATGCAGGCATCAATGGAGGGTTAGTCTGGGAGAGAGCTTCACAACCAGCGGCCAATTTTTCTGTGTCTCGGCGGTTGGAGTTGTAACTTTGTTTGCAACTTTTAGCTGGAATGTAGGGTCACGTTATTGCCATGTTTGGAGTAGCAGGGTTGTCTAAAAATGCTTTTTTGTGCTTTTAATTTTCATACACCCTCAGACTCTTGGAGTCATGTTAACAGAGGTGAGCCTAAAGCAGGTCATAGCCTGAAAGTTTGGAACCCAAGGTTTTACCTTAATGAAGTGTTCAAATCCTGCAGGCACTGGAATGTTTTTAGAGGATTATAATAAAATCAGGGTTTGTTTATCTGTCAATTGAATGAACTTTGTGCTGTTGAAAGGTTCCATCCTACTGGATGACTGGGATTGGTGGACAAGTTTCAGTTCAGCACAGCTCTTGAATTACAGGAAAATGTAAAAGCAACCCTGCTGCAGACAAACTGGTACCTTTTCCCTGTTAGCCTGATACTGCCCTGTTACTTTCAAGTCACTGTAGCTGGGAGCAATAAGACCAAAATAGCAGTTTTGATTTTGCTGTAGATGAAATACTTTATGCAGGGCTCCCATAGAGTTATAGAAATGTAGGGCTGGAAGGGCCTCAAGAAATCATCAAGTCCAACCCCCCTGCATGGAGGCAAGTAAATGAATGCTACATGGTTTTAGGCCACTACATACAGAGGACCTGACCTTGAGAAGATTCAGTTTGAAAAGAACTAGAGTCCTGTGGCACCTTAAAGACTAACAAATTTCTTCGGGAATAAGCTTTTGTGGTCTCCAACCCACTTTGTCAGTTTGAAAAGATACCTGCAAGGAGTTCAACACCTCTGAGGATTAGAACTGGGCAAGAAAGTCTTTTCCCATTCTAGGAAAAAAATTGAGATTCTGAACATATTTCCTATCCTGAAGTGGGACAAAGAGCCAAGATCTTACCATTTTTGCAAACTGAGAATCTGCAGGGGGAAAAAAACAGTTTGGGTCAATCTAGAAACATTTCATTTCAATCATTATGAAACATTTTGTTCTCACTTTGACCTTTTTTTTAAAAGTTCCTCTAATTAGCTTAACTTTCATAACAAAAAGTCATTTGGAAATGAAATCCCAGAATCTTAAGTTCTGAAAATGTCAAAATGGATTGTTTTGATAATTATGAAAAAAATGCCCCAAAATACTTTGAGTGATTCATTGAAAACGACCCTGTCCTGCAAACTGTTTTGTTTCCAAGATTTTGGCATTTTATGAGACAATAAGTTTTCCTTGAAAAAATTTCCAGCCAGCTCTACTGAAGATCAGGCCCTGAATGTGATCTGAAACACACAATGTGCCTGGGAGTACTCTCCCACTTAGAAGGAGTGTAGCAGCTAGACATATTCAGCAGACCGGCAGCTCACAGAGGAGATATCTCATAAAAATAGCTGCCTCCTACAAAGTTATTTCCTACAGTGCAGGCAAAGGGACAACCCAAAATAAAAATCACTTAGTTTCCTTTTTCAACACACTGAGTTCGGAAAGGGCCATATGCCTATTTAATGTCAGTACAAGGGGTGAACAAACAAATGAATGCAGAAAGACAGATTCCACCCTCAGCAGCAATAGTGAGCTGATGCCAAGGAAGCCATTCTCTTTTGACCCAGCCATGGTGGGCTCTGGAGGGCAGAGAATTGAAACCCATCCCAGATGGGTCAGTATGGTCCAGGACATGTTGGTCTGGAGCAGGGGCCAGCAACCTTTACTATCAAAAGAGCCATTTTCCCCCCTCTTCCACTAAAGAAAAATAGTCTGGAGCCGCAAAACATAACACAGCTTATAAACTTTTAAAAGTTTTAATCTTTTTTTTTAATTTTACCTGTTACAACAACAGAATACAAACAGAAGTGCAGTGTGCATGTGTAGGCCTACTTTGAAATAAATTAAACACTGAACTATGCAGGCCTTTTTGAGAAAGGAAGGCAGGGAAGAGAAAGGAAGGCAAAGAAGGGAAAGGAGGGAAGAGAAAGGAAGGCAAAGAAGAGAAAGGAAGGCAAAGAAGAAAAAAAAAGAAAGAAAGAAGCCGAGGCCGCTGGCGGCGGGGAACCAAACGCGGCCCCGGCAGGGCAGAGCAGACCCCGGCACCGGAGACCGATCCTGGCCCCATGCCGGGAGGCCGAGGCTGTCGGCGGAGCGGAGCCAACCCCGGCCCCGGGCTGGGAAGTCGAGGCGGCCGGTGGGTGGGAGACCGGGAGCCTGCCCCGGCTGCAGCCACCCCGCTGCCCCGGCCGCATGGGGCAGGCAGGCGCGCGCACATGCCCCGGCCCTGAGCCTGCCTGCTCCGCCCTGGGGGCAGGGAGGGCCAGCCCAGAGGCCGGGTTCAGGTCGGATCTCCGCGGCAAAGCAGCAGCACCGGGGGTCTGGAGGGGGCGGTGGGGGCTGCCGGCCTGTGCGGGGGTCCGTCCATGCTGCGCGGGGGTTGCAACAGCCGCTGCACGGCTGCGCACCCGCACAGCTTAGAGGGAACACTGTCCTCCACCCCTCCCCAGCCCCCACCAGTCTCCTTGTCGCCATGTCCCCTCCACCCCTCTCCAGGCCTCTAACTCCATCCATCCCTCCCCAGCTCCCCACCCAGTCCCCCTCCAGCTGCCCATAGTCCTCTCCATTGCTACCCAGCCCCCACCCAGTCTCCTTCTCCCCATGCCCCCTCCACAGGCCTCTAACTTCATCCCTCCCTCCCCAGCCCCCCACGAAGTCCCCACTCCTGCCGTGCATAGTCCCCTCCACCACTACCCAGCCCCCAGCCAGTCTCCTTGTCCCCTCCACCCCTCTCCAGGCGTCCCTCCAGCCCCTTCCCAGCCCCCTTACCTGGCCGGAGGCTTGGAGCTGCAGGGACGGCCGGCAGAGCTGCTTCTCGGCCAGGCCGCTCCCACCCTGAGCACGCTCTGTCTGAGCATGCGCAAGGCGGGGGATTTGAATCTCCCCAGCCTGGCCACAGCAGGAGTCTGCGCAGCTTAGAGGGAACACTGGCGGGGACCCGAACGCGGTCCCGGGAGGGCAGGGCAGAGCAGACCCTGGCAACGGAGACCGATCCTGGCCCCATGTTGGGAGGCCGAGGCTGTCGGTGGAGCGGGGCCGGGTCAGCTCCGGGCCAGGAAGTCGAGGCGGCTGGCGGGTGGGAGCCCGGGAGCCTGCCCCAGCCGCGGCCACCCCGCTACCCCGGCCGCATGGGGCAGGACGCAGCAGGGGCGGGGGCCAGGTAAATGACCTTGGCGGGCTGTATCCGGCCGGCGGGCCGTAGTTTGAGGACCCCGGTCAAGGCCGAAGGGAGCCACAACAAGGAGGCTGAAGAGCCTCATGCGGCTCCGGAGCCGCGGGTTGCCAACCCCTGGTCTGGAGTCTGTTCTGCCTCCAGCCATGTTGAACCTGGTTCTGGCTGGACTTGCTTTGTCCCGGTACCATTGTTCATCTGCTGGATCCATGAGTATCAGTGCCCCATGCTGTAGCTGATCTGGTGGGCCTGGAACATTTTGTACCTGGTGAAGAAGAGTTAGATAGGCCACATGAAGGTGCATGTGCTACTCCAGGGAGTATTGGTTACAGATCTTGCCCTCTATAATGGCTCCTGCACAGTGGGCAACACAGCTTCTTGAAGAAGACCTAATATTTGTGCCTGTCTGGGCAGGACTCTCCAGTCAGCTGTTGTTTCCCCTTGTTCTTTAATGAGGCCTCCTGGGAACCTCCTTCCAACCCACTGCCTTCTCCTTCCTTTTCCCCCTCCTCCTTCTCTCCAGTAACATACTACTTCTTCATCGGCAAGAAATTGTATGGCTTTGAATCCTTCTCATCCTCAGAGGTGCCTTCTGCCTGGGTCTGATAGGACCGTGGATTGGGAGTGAATGGCTGTGGATCCTGTCTTTGTGGGTGCTTTTGCCCTTCATAATGCCTGCTCTCTGAACTTTACTACCCCTTGTCTCTTGCTGTTATCACCTCTGCTCTGCTCAGCTTCATTGCTTCCAGCTCCCTCCAGTCCACTGTGGCAGGGGTGGAGTCTTCCCAGATGTACTTCTTGTCTAGGTCCATGGTACTTCCCCCAGTACCATTTATTTTTCAGCAGCAAAAGAGGGCATGTCCTCTGGCCTGTCCAGCTGATAAGACCACTCCTGGGTGTTTCCTTGACTGTCTTGCAGTTCCTGAGCTTCCAGCCTATTGCAGTGCTAGACAGAATTAGATCCCTGTCATGTTTGATAGCCCTGGAGATTGAATTCCCTATCATCTAGAGCAGCAGTTCTCAACCACAGTCTCAGGACAAAAAAGTGTGTGGTGAAGACCCAGGATGTACGTCACGGAAAACTGGCAGCTCAGCATTGGGTCAGCTTGGAGTTCCTGCCACCTGTCGCCCTCTGCTGCCCTCAGCAGCCCACTCCTGCTGCACAACACAGGCAGCAGCCAGGGCCAGATGAGTAAAGGGTCTTAGGGGCTGCAACACAGAGATCCCAGGCCAGGGTGGGGTACCACCCATCCACCTGCCCGCCCCACAAAAATAAATCCAGCCCCATCAAGCTGGACCACTGAGGTGCCAGCTCACATTGGCTGGACTCTGCCCCACCCAGCTCCCAGAGTGCCACAGCCTGTAGAGTGCCACAGCCACCCAAACACTTCCAGCCTCAGAACCACAGCCACCGCTGCTGGGTCACTTCACCCTGCTCCCAGGCTGACCAGTCTCTGGAGAGCTCCCACCCCGAGCACCACTACTGCAGTGTCATGCAGCGGAACATCATCCGTCAGGTGTGCTGCGACGCAAAAAAGGTTGAGAATCACTGATCTAGAAGATACTTCTTCAAGACACATGGCCCATTTGCTCTTTCTCCCTGACTCTGAGGTAGAGTCCAAAGCACCTAAGTGATTTAGGAGCACAAAGTCCTGACTTAACTCCTAAATCACATAAGCGTATTTGAAAATCCCATCCTCAATGCTGATAGCACCCATGATATTCTGAACAATTTCTACACAGAGAAGGCATGGCACTTTCCCTGAGAAATGCGCAATCTAAAGACAACCAGACAGAGAGTAATAGGAAGGGATGCAATATATATGTAGCGTGGTCAAGGTGATGACAGGCCACTTCTAAGTAATGATTACATTAAGTCCAGGCTTGAAGGATTTAATAGGACTCATTGTTCTTCAGACTTGTGGTGAAGGAACATTTTATATATTAAAAATTTCAAGGAAATAATGATTACAACACTATAACTTTTCCTTTCTCTTTATAAGACAAAACGAGTGTAAAGCCAGCATTTTGCTCTATAAATATTACTTATAGACTAGAAATATACTTGTTTAACAATATGATTCAATGGTGACTTTCAGCTTTCATCGCTTCGGACACAAAAGTCCAAAGTTTATAGTCAAGTTAGAGAATGCTCAATAAGTGTTTACTTAGAAAATATTAATCATAACTCTTCCTGACACCATCTAAAGTTTCCATCTCTCCAGGATGCTATATATTTTTCTGGTAATTATCTTACACTTGTAACAAGGGAAAGGGATGGACAAGTCAGACATATAAATGCTCTTCTTCTCTGAATACTGTTGTCCTCCCTTGGCCCAGAAAGAGAAGGACCTTTTGAGAAATGTTCTTCTTGCAAGATTTCCAGCCTGATATTTCAGTTCAAATGAACTCTGAACGTGTGAACATTTATCAAAACCACAAACCAACATTCAAAGGTTTTTCAGCACAGTTTAGAATGTGTGTATTGCAGTTAACCTAATTCAACAGTTAGAACAACCACATCACCTGTGCCACTAATGAGGCTGCTCCACTACCGTGGCGATGAATGGACTATAAATACCTAGACATATTGGATACAGAAATATATACAGAGATGATATAGGACTCAAGCAAGACCTCTTCAGCACTTACGCATTACAACATTGCAGTTCTGCTGCGGTAGTGTAGATATGTCCTCCAGCAAAGGAAGGAATTTTTTCATTCTTGCAGTTAATAGAATCATAGAATCATAGGGGTGGAAAGGACCACATGAGGTCATCTAGTCCAAGCCCCTGCTAAAAGCAGGGCCACTCCCACTAAATCATCCCAGCCAGGGTTTTATCTAACCAGACCTTAAATATCACCAAAGACTGAGATTCCACCATATCCCTAGGTAACCCATTCCAATGCTTCACCACCCTCCGAGGGAGAAAGTTTTTCCTAATATTCAATCTCGACCTCCCCAGCTGCAACTTGAAACCATTGCTCCCTGTTCTGTCCTTTGTTACTACTGAGAACAGCCTAGCTCCCTCCTCTTTGGAGCACCCCTTCAAGTAATTAATTAACGAGACCCATTAATCTGTTCCTGGTGACTTCTTGTCCACTCATTTTTGTTACACCACCTTTCCTTCAGATACCTTAGCTACATAGGAACTGCTAAACTGTATCAGATGCCATAGTTCATCTAGTCCAATATCCTGGCTCTGACAATGGCCAGCCACTTATACTTCACAGGAAGGACCAGAAACTCCTGAGTAGTACATTTAAAATAAACTGTCCTTGAATTATAGTCTCATCATAATCCCTAATTGTTAGAGATATTTTTTGCTCATAGCTTTTGTAACTTTGAATTAACATTAATATTAACATATTTGATTTGCAAAATTTGTGTTCTCTGCCCAGTTGCTATATAGAGTTCCACATTTTCTGTGGCAGTTTCACAGTCCAATTACACAGTGTATGAAAAAGTATTTTCTTTTTCTCTTTTGAATTTTACATCTTTCAGAAGACTACAAATAATAGTGGAGGAGAATATACACCTGCATTTGCAGAAGAAGGAAAGACTGTTGAGTAAAGGAGGAGAAAAGGGAAAGAGTAAAGAACAGAAGCACAAGACACAGTAACTTATTTTGAAGTTTATTTAATAGGAAGTTGAATGACAGAATTTTTAAAATATCACATACAGGAATGTTTTATTTTCTACAGATATGTGTATATTTACATATAGCAATATCAATCTATGTAGATAAATACACACACACACACACACACACACACACACACACACACACACACATAAGTACACACATGTATACAACAGTATTCTAATGATGTTTTTTGGGGGGGAATATTATTATTTGTATTATAGTAGCTCTTAGGCTATGTCTACACTTGGCCAAATAAGTCAACTTGGCTAAGTCGACTTAACAAAGTCGATTTTAAGTTGACTTAGTTAAGTCGACTTAGCATGTCCACACTCAAAAATTAAGTTGACTTAAAGGGGACCCTGCCAAATCGACTTAGACACCTAAGTCGACTTGTAGGGGCTAGGTGGACCTGGGACTGGTCCACGGTGGCAGGGGGAGCACCCCTTGCCAAGTGCCAGGGGGCTCAGCATTCGCCCCATTGTACCTGGGTACAATAGGAGCTGAGCAGGACAAGGACACTGGCAGGGCATAGGAGCAGGGTGGGCAGGGCTCTGTTCAGCCCTGTGGGGGGGAACACCAGGATCTGCCTGTGCCAGCCACCTTGGCAGGGAGGGCAGTG
This sequence comes from Pelusios castaneus, assembly GCA_007922175.1. Classification (NCBI taxonomy): domain Eukaryota; kingdom Metazoa; phylum Chordata; order Testudines; family Pelomedusidae; genus Pelusios; species Pelusios castaneus. The sequence continues at coordinate 12,933,370 of ML685818.1, read as the reverse complement.
CGGGAGCCCTGGAGCCCTTTAAGTCAACTTAAAGTCGATTTAGGGCTAATCCACATCTACACTGGCTAAGTCAACTTAGCCAGTAAAGTTGACTTTAAATGAGGTTTTATAAAGTCGACTTTAATTTTCCTTAATTCAACTTAAGCTGTTGCTTAAATCAATTTGAGGAAAACGTAGTGTAGACGCAGATTAAATTAAGTCAACTTAAGCAAGCTTAAGTCGACTTAATTTGTAAGTGTAGATGCACTCTTAGAGACCCCAATCAAGATCAGGGTCCTATTGTGCTAAATGTATTTATTGTCACAACACCTCTCTGAGACTGAAATTTATAACCCCCATTTTACAGATGGTGAACTGAGGAACAGAGATTCTAAGGTCTGATCTATAACTAAAACTTAGGTCAATCTAGCTAAGTTCCTCAAGATATAAAAAAATTCATGTGCAGGAGAGACATAGTTAACCCTATAGAAAGACTAGTATAGATACTACTAGAATGCTTCCACCAAACTAACTACTGCTTCTAAAGGAGGTGGATTTACTGTAGTGATGGGGAAAAACCTGTTCCCTTACTGTAGTGTCTATACTACAGCACTGTTGCTTGTAATGAAGACACACATTGAGTCACTTGTCTATAGTCACACAGGAAGTCAGTGGTGGAGCCCAGGTATCCTAATTCTTAGACAAGTGCTATAACCACTGGACCAAACGTCAGCACTCACTAATGCAGCCTTTGATGGTACCCAAAACTAGAAGAAGGTTCCATGCCAAATGTCAGAAAGGGTACCACTGTACTAAATTATCCAATGAGTTTACATTCTACAGCCAAGCCCTAAGATACAATTGCATTTGCTCCTATCCTTCAGACAGAGACAAATACTTTCAGGACCTCTACCAAATATTCTTAAAACTACAATACCCACCTGGAAAAGGGAAAAAACAGATTGACAGAGCCAGATGGGTACCCAGAAGTCTACTATTACTGGACAAGCCCAACAAGAAAAACAACAGAACACCACTCGACATCACCAAGTCAAACCTCTCCAGCACATCATCAAGGATCTACAGCCTATCCTACAAGACAACACTTTATTATCTCAAGACTTGGGAGGTAGACCACTCCTTGCTTACAGACAGCTCCCCGACCTTAAGCAAATACTTACCAGCAACTACATGCTATACAACAGGAACACTAAGCCAGGTACTTATCTCTGGAACAAACCCTGTCACCAACTCTGCTAACATGTCTACTCAAGCGACACCATCAGAGGACCTAACCAAATCAGCCATTCCATCAAGGGCTCATTCTCCTGCTCATCTACTAATATGATATATGTCATCATGTGCCAACAATGCCCCTCAGCTATATACATTGGCCAAGCTGGACTATTTCTGCGCAAAAGAATAAATGTACACAAATCAGATATCAAGAATGGTAACATTCAAAACCAGTAGGGGACTATTTCAATCTACCTGGACAGTCTGTAAAAAACATGCTAGTTAAAGTACTTCAGCAAAAAAAAAAAAAAAAAAAGCCTTCAGAAACAATTTAGAACATGAAACTGAGGAATTGTAATTCATATGCAAGCTAGGTATCTTCACACTGTGTTTGAATAAAACTCTTGAATGGCTGGGTCATTACAAATGGAGATTTCCCCTCTATCACTCTTCTCAGTTACAGCTCTGGCTTTCCCTCTTACACACTGAACAAAACAAAGCTCATTTACTCTACAGAGATAGGCGAGTAGTCTGGCTCTCTGGATGTTTTCATTTACCTGGTGACCCACCGTTCTCTGTATGTGTATATTTTCAGCTAACATGCCACATTTTCCATTTCATGTGTCTGACAAAGTGGGATTACACCTATGAAAGCTTATGCAATAAATAAATGTGTTAGCCTTTAAAAGTGCCACAAATCTCCTTTCTTGTTTTGGTTTTGCTGGAATAGAGCACAACCCTCTATTCAATAACCCCTGAGCACTGTCCACCACTATCCCAAAGCTGTCCTTACTCCAGCAGCTACTAAGAAGCAGACTTCCCTCTTCCTCCAGACAGTGGGAGGCCCCTGCCTCTTGCCTCCTTTCTTTGTCCTATGCTACCTGCTGGCATAGTCTCTTGCCCCTTCTCTTACCTCAGGTGCTGGCAGATCCACCTCCTCTCCTCCAGTTGATGGGCCAAATAAAAAGACCTGGATGTGGACCCTGTGCCACCAGTTGTGAATCTGTGTTCTGGATAATGGGCTGGGCCTGATTCTGATCTCGCCCCACTTTTACACTGACATAACTCCATTGAGTATCTCTTGATTTGAGCTGTCCTCCTCCCGTATGGAGCCCTCTGTGGAGTTCCTTCCCATAGGCTTAACTCTCTGTCTCACCCATTGTCTGATACTGGGATAGCAGTTATATATATAGCTATATAGATATGGACTGAAAGTCTCAAAAGCGACTAGTGATTTGCACTAAGTTGAGACACCTTAATGAGCCTTGATTTTTGAGGGTGATTGATCAGCTGAACATGAGGGCACTTGAAAGATATGTCAAATTAGGCACACAATAATTGAGGCACTATAAAATCATTAGTCACTTTTGAAAATTTGTTTCACTATGTCAAACAGGTGGGACCAGTTAACTTATTTGATCAGTCCCACATATGAAGTTTTCGTTTACTTTGCAACATAGTGGATAAAATTATTTCCCCTCCAAAAGTAAACACGATAGAAGCCTAATTTCTGTAAATTCAATCATTTCTAGAGAGCAGAAATAGCTCAGAACCCTACAAAAAGCCTGGTGAGTTACATAATTGGGCAAGCTGTGTGGATTCATACCAATTAGACTATGCATTAGTAAGAAAAGCCTTCACAAACTCACTCCTCTTCCCCAACCATAGCTGTGAGCAAGTCTATACTGACAGCAGCAAAGTCACCGCCATCAGCATGATCTTCAGTTTTTGAGTGAGGCGTCTGTGTAGACGTGCTCAATCGATAACCGAACCGGAGCTGGAACACCAGCTCAGTAACAGCACTTACACTATGCCAACTGGACGCCATTTCCGGTAGGCTCAGTATAGTGTGTAGAGAGGATTTAAGTAGGCGCCAAGAGATACGCAAGGTATTTTATGTACCTTGAGTATCTCCTGTCAGCTGCCATGGAAAACGGCGGTAAGTGTAGACTTGGGCTGAGAAACAGATTTTAGTATGTGCATTAAGCTGTAGTTGTAATGCTGACAATACGCCAAATGCAGAAGGACAGAAAGATCAGGCCTTAAAGCAACAATCCTACCAATGCCCCACACTCTCATCTCTCTTCTCTTCTGCTGATCATAAATGCCAACCTAGACTTTTCTATATAAAGGCTAATGGGACATTACACTTCATTCAGTTCTGTAAGCCTCACATTATATAAAGACTGTGCAGTAGATTTGCTTTTGATCATGCCTTAATTCTATGGCAGATGATTCAGAATTAAAAATTTGCAATTATCAGATCTTAGTATAAAACCTGAGACAGAATAGTGTCTCTATATCTGGGGATATGACATAAGGGCTTTTACTGCCTGAAGAGAAGGTTATTAATGACATTAGTTATAGTAATTATGCTTGGGTTCTTTATTCCCCAAATTCAGGTTGCTTATTTGCAACCTTCAGCTTCCCCTAAATCCCTCCCCATCTTCATAAAAGAGCTCACCAGCTTCTCCAGAGAAGAGGTAATCAAGATGAGAAGTGGTCTCCCTCTTTCATAGAACCATAGTGTTCCCCCAAACTGTATCCCAAGGGGTAGGTTCGTGTGGATTCACCAGACACAGTCAAAGACCATTGAAAAGATGGATGATTTTTATTGAATGCCAGGATGCATAACCACAAGGAAGCAAAGCAAAGTAATAAGTGGTGAGCGCTTATGTCCCTTCACAGCCGGGGACCCCTGACGACTGCAGATGAACCCAAGGAGGTTCCCAAGGCACACTGGTACTAGGTTACTGAGACAGCCTGGTCCATGGTCCTACAGGGAAGTCCACAGATTCCTAGTGGCTATGCTAACATATAGCATTTCAGGAGAAGGTGGGGTGATCAAACCCACTTTCTCTTCACACACACAGGCTCAAGACTGTGGTAACTTGAAGGAACAAATAAAAGTACATCACAGTCGGATCCTGATGTGCTGCATGCCTCTCTGTTTACGGCACACAAAAATTGATCCCACTGGAACACGGTACAGCCACCTAAGGGATGTTATGGGAGCAGGGCCGTCCTTTGGGGGGTGGGGGGGCGAACAGGGCAATTGCCCCGGGCCCCGCAGTTACTTGGGTCCCCCCCATGGCCACGCTTCCCGAAGGCAGTGGGGCGGGCCAGGAATGCTTCCCTTGGCCTCTGGGCTGGCCCTGTTCCCTGCCCCCAGGGCAGAGCAGGCAGGCCCAGGGGCGGGGCAGGTGCAGGGTCCCGGCTGCGGGTGGGGCGACGGCAGCCTCGCCCAGGTCTCAGCTCCCCGCTGGCAGCCGGCCACGGCCTTGGCTCCCTGCTGCCCCAGGGCTGCAGCCTCAGCTCCCTGCTGCCCCGCAGAGCCAGGGCTGGGGTCTCAGCTCCCCAGGGCCGCAGCATCGGCTTCCCGCTGCCGCCTGGGGCCACGGCTCCCCGCCGCCTGGTGGGCGGCCTCCGTTTCCGAGGCTGGCTCCCCGGGGGGCTACTGGAGTCCGTGGGGGGCAGAGCGGGGCAGCTCGCTACACTCCCCACCAGCATGGGGGGGCGGGGCCCCGCCTAGGGCGATTGGCCCTGGGTCCCGCTTTCCCCAAGGGATGGGCCTGTATGGGAGGGTGCCCCCCCCATTCTGGGCTGGCATTACATGCGGGAATATACATACAGACAGGGCTGGGGTTTCCTGATTAATGGAGAAAGGTGCAGTACTGCTGTTTAATTTTGGAATAGAGCCTGTGTCGCTGCAGCCTGGTGACTCAGTGGCCTGATTGATCTGTGAGCAGATTGCCCTCCTGGAGGTGCTGAGCCTAAAGGAGACTGAGATGCTGGAGACCACCTGGGTGCACTTCTGATGGGCATCTACGTGAGGTATATAAACCGGAAAACTGTGCAGCAGAGTAAAAGTCCTGTCAAGTGGGGGTGCCCTGGCTGGCCCAATCCTGGGTCATCCAGCACCCCATCCAAGTGTTCAGTCCCTGAGCTACTACTCAGGAGTTAGTGTACAATCCGGGGGCATCGCTGGAATTGGACACACAGGGCAGGAGCCCTGTGCATCCCCATCGAGTGCCCTAAAATTAAAATCTCAGCAGCAGTGCAGGCACACAAAGCCTGCCTGTTCAGAGCAGTGAAGGGAGATGCCAGGCCCCCTTCCCCTGAGGCAGACAGCCAGGAGCACCCATGCTCGTGGGGGGAGGGTCGGGGGGGCAGCTCATCTCAGACGGGTGGGAGGGTGGATGGGGATTGGGGGTCGGCCTAAAAAATTCATGCCCAAGATCTTAAAATCTCCTTAATCCACCACTGAACATATGGGCTGGGGGGTTACTCAAGGAATCAAACAAAATGCCCCAGAAAGAAAGAAAGAAAGAAAGAAAGAAAGAAAGAAAGAAAGAAAGAAAGAAA